>JACXGI010011120.1:0-25776 GCA_016801175.1 Esox masquinongy | reverse complement strand
ATGGGGTTGTGTGTGTGTGTGTGTGTGTGTGTGTGTGTGTGTGTGTGTGTGTGTGTGTGTGTGTGTGTGTCTGTGTGTGTGTGTGTGTGGCTGCAAAGAAGGATTGGATGAAAAGCCTATGAGCTACTGATACCAGAGCATAGAGAGATAGAGAGACCTTCCCGTAACATAACCATGGTACCTGCACTGTCACAGATCCAACCATGAACAGACAGAGAAAAGTGAAGACGGCCATAAAAACATCATCCCACGCCCTGCTGAACTGTACAACATGTAGCGCCATCTAGTACAGCTCTCTGTCACCGCCGCGCGACTCTCCATTCTTCTCACGCGCCAGGTCATTGAACACGTCGCCACCTGCGTCCAAACACATCTCCGTCGTGTACGTGCCGCCGTTCCCCACCAATGTCACCCGGAGATAAAACACAAGCCGGCCTTCTAAAAGCAAAGGCTTCGAATGTGTCGGCTCATTTGGATAAGGGCCCGCGGCAATGCGGTCCCTAACGGGCGTGCTCACAAGTAGTGAGCCGCTCAGGGAACAGTGCGGCAATTTAGGACTCACACCAGGTGTATCCTTACCCCCTTCCCGCAGATGTGGTTTCAGCCAGATCCGGCAGCCACCATCCACTTCATTAGAGGTGATGATAGTGTCCACATTATTGGAAAACAGAGTTTGATCATTCCAATTACACTGGCTGCATTGATGCACCCGGCGATAATGGGGTGGGGGTGGGGGTGGGGGGGGCAGTGAGGGAGGAAAGGGGAGATGAAAACAGTGGTGGTGGAGCTGCCCGGCCCACTGAGCAGCAAACGCACACGCACGCACACACACACACACAAACACACACACGCTGTCTGCGGTTGAATTGGTTGTCTTGTCTTACTCAGAGCCTTTCTCTAAGTCTCACAAACACAACACACACGACCCCCCCCCCAACTCACAACCACAACCCCTCACTAAACCTCTGCCCCCCCCCACCCTAATCCTCTGCCTTCCACGCACGAATTAGCCAGAACCGCTCGGTCCTCCGCCTCAATGACGAATCGAGAGCAAACAGCCTGCTGGTTCAGGGAGCCTCAGTCCAGAGGGAACGCCAACCCTCTCCCAGCTCCCCCCGTCCAGCCAACCCCTCCAGGCAACTCACCCATGGAACAAATTACTAGTTAACTGTTAATTGGCCATGACAGAGATAACAGTTTCGATTGAGTTCGGAGAACTCGATAAAGATGGTCGTACGTGAGTAAATCCTTTTGTTGGGTACGATGGGAGTATCGCAATCACTGTCGTCATAATATATATATATATATTTTTTTTATTACAAAAACGATTGTGTGATAAACCACACCCAAACCCTTTCCTTAGAAAAACGTATGAGGGGCTTTTTTGCCAGAAAGAAAAAAAATCTTGGTCGGTGATATGATAATATAAATCTGACATTTCTGTGCAATTCGTTTCTCAGCTCACATGAGGATTCCTATTGATCTGAGTCAGGCGTTTTATAATATTGCTATGGATATTGCTATGGTATTTCTGTTTGTTTGGCACGCTCCCGTTCTGTGCCGGACAAGCCACAATATAAGAGAAAACTGTTGACTTCCCTTTGAATTGGACACTGAGGCCGCATTCCAAATGTCACACTGTTCCCTAAGCAGAGCAATACTTTTGATTGGAGACCCATGAGACACGCAACGGGCTGCAGTCAGAAGTACTGGACTAAGCAGGGAATAGGGTGCCATTTGAGACTTTGGCTGAGTAACGAGCGGGCGCTGGTGGATGGTGACCCACTGCTATGATATATATCACAGGACCTACAGACGTGTGCGTGTGTGCTGGGGGGGGTTTAACACTGGGTTTCTGCCAAGCACATTTTAATGTGTTTTAAATGTGCTGAGCAGCCAGTTGTACCAGTGGAAATCTAGAGAGGACTGTGAAGGAGGCAGTAGGAAGAGTTGGGTAACTAGACACAGGAAGTGACAGTTCAGTCTGGACCATTAGGATGGTAATAAACAAATTGCCTGTGATGCGCATTGGGAGTGGAGGTGTGTGTGTGTGTGTCTGAGTGTCTGTGTACGTGTGAATGTGTATCCCTGAAGCTTTGACTGTCTATCTTGCGGTAATGATTTCTTCCAGTGATAACCTTGGAGTTCAAGACACATTGTGAGCCAACCCCCGTAGTGATCGAGGATGTTGAGGGACTTGTCTCTGGTGAAAATGTCTCCGGTGAAATTAGTTTGTAGCCCAGGTTGCGTCGGCGTTGTCAAGTCAGTGATCTCGAAAATGGGATCTCTTAGGGACGGGCCTGTTCTGCCAAGTTATGTCCAATATCTGAATATTTTGGAATTTAGTGGGTGTCCTTGGGAGTGTGCGGACTACATCACTTTGTTGAGGCAGTGTATCAGCATTTTCACCACGTGAACGCCTCTGTGCTTCCTAGAGATAAATAAGTGAGATGTCACAGCAAGATCATTATCCTCGGGTCCCTAAATCGATCATACCTAATTAATTACCTGGCTGATAGGGGGAGTGAAGCCCATCACACATGCCCAAACACAGACTCACCCAACTCAGAAAACACAAAACCCCTCACAAACACACCGGTGTATTCCATTTGAAACACCAGTGCAGGAGCTTCCTAGCCCGCGTCTATAAGACTCAATAAAGACCAAGTCACAGCCCGCATTCCTCAGTCCCCATCACACACCCTCTGTCCTCTCACGAATCCCAAGACGTTACATTTTCCAGATGACGAGAAGGACCGCTTCTCTTCTTTTCCTAACACCGTAGCTGTAATCCTCGACTGTGAAATCAAGCTTCTCTTTTCCCATTTATCCTTGATCCCCCCCCCCCACGTGTCCGTTCCCTTCCCTCCACAGTTCCTTATTAATTCCCTATTCAAGGACGGCCACACCCGTAGAGGGATCAGAAGGCTCATCTGCGAGCTATCCGGGCTGGAAGGTCGCATTAAAGCTATTAAGCTGAGTGAGTTAGGGAGGAAGATAAAACACCAAGTCCGGTGTAAAATGGTGGCGCGGGAGAGATTCCGGGGTGCCCCTGGAAAAGTCAGGAATGTAGGATGTCGGACATAAAGCAGCTGAAATGGGAAAGAAAGGGCGCAATATATCTAATCTGCTGCGACACACTCTCTCCCACCCTCTTGTGTGTGAGCGCTCTCTCTCTCTTTATATCTCCCTCTCTTTTTATATCTCTCTCTCTATATATATATATATATAAGTCTCTCTGGTTTTATCCCTCTCTCTTTCTCTCCCTCTCTGTATCTTTTTCATTCTCTTCCTCTTAAAAATATTGTGTTCTCCCTCTCTTTCTGTCTGTCATTCTCTCCCTTTCTTTCTCCCTCTCCCTTCATCTGTTTCTCTCTCAGGAAATATAACAAACTAACACTTCAGCTGAAGACAGTGTGTTCGTATCTCGTTTTATCAAAAGTGTACATAATATTTAAGTGCAATGTGTGTGTGTGTGTGTGTGTGTGTGCGTGTGTGTGTGGGTTCGTACGTGCTTGAGTGCGCATTTCATTGATGCGCCTGGATGCGTCTGTGTGGCACTTCCTTCACGAGCCTGCGATGCACGAGGCTGTAATAAGAGGGGATCAAGCATGACGCACGGCGCGGAGCGCCACTGTGTGAATGCTTCGTGCCGTATCTGTCCGGCCCACTCACCCCCTCCCCGCCCACCGTCAGACAACTCTGTCAGGTAAAGGAGGAGTGATGAAGGGGGCTCCAGTCTGGCCCTCGAGGAGACCCTTGTTCTAACACCCAAACACACAAGCACAAAGGCGCGTAGGCATAAGCGCGCGTGCGCACGCGCGCACACACACTCGTTTACGAACCCTCACTCACGGACACGCAGGTACAAGCGCGCACACACACACACACACACACACACACACACTCATAAACATGGCTGTCGGTGGTTGTCTTCAGGCACAGCGGTAAGATGCAATAATCCATAGCCTCATTTGCATACAATTTATTGCAGACTTGTCAGATTCCCCAGGGCCTCCTGTCTCTTTTTTCTTTATGGGGGGAAACGTCAAGGTGCGATCGCTCATAGCACATCATCAAAATCACAAGATTTACACACAGACACACACACACACGCATCCACATCCCCTGTCACACACACGCAGCAGTCACAGCCCGATAAATGCATCCCGCTTTTGTAAATATTGGTGGAGCGCAAAACAAAAACACCTTCAAAGATACGATTTTCACGACAACGTGTGCTAAGTCAGGAAATCATTTGTGTGTTCGTCTCTTAGAGACGAGGAGACCATTTTTGTTCAGTATTTCCTGGAGTCGATTTTCTATTCCATCTGTGTTCCGCAATAATCCCTGTGATTGTTATGGTTGATTTGATTCTAAATGTCAATTTCCAGTTCTTATCGAGATAAGCGCTGTTTTGCAATATCATTACATTATTTAATTTCATGGAGTGTAATCAGCAAGGGATTCTTGGAAAACACAATGTCACCACTCAAATACGTCTCGTTAGCTAGGTGTCTCTCCGAGTGTCAACAGGTGTCGTTTGAATACTCCTAATTGTTATTGATTTCAGTTACGCCGTGAGGCCGTTGCGGCGCTGGCTTGACACGCAGCTCTGAAAAGGCTGACCTTCATTTGGAAGACAAGGGACGCGGATTGGAGGTGAAAGAGACAGCAAGAGAACGTAGTCTATTGAGATCTGATTAAGTCGTCAGTTAACAGCTATCTTCTCTTGCCAACAATCTATAAATGATGAAAGTCTGTAATGCAATAGAGTAATAGAGAATGTCATGTAAATATGACGTTATACAGGACCAGTGGAAATTGTTTTAAGACACAATGTGTTTTTTCTTGGTGTGGACTGCAGAAATAGTGACGACTGACTTGGCAAAAACTAAAGTGAATCCTAACAAATACTAAAATGTACACAGATACTAAATCACCCATCCAATTAAAAGCACTGGGGGAAATGTAGGGAAAAATTGTCTGCTAATGTATGAAGCTGATAGAAATGCACTAATCCCATCTACCCAACACGTCAAGTTACCTCATGGAATATTGAGATATGCTGAAGATGAGCTTGTGATGCTCCATTGGTGTTTTCACCGCTGTTAACATCTTATTCAGCTCATTCCGCATGTTCACAAGTTCAAAAACAATCATCTCCAGATCTCCGCCACCCCAAAGCACATCATCAGCTGCTAGCCAGCTCAATCCTGCTCTGTTGAGAGATGGGATGCAAAGGAGAGAAAAAGAGAGAAATAGACAAGGAAGAGTGTAACACAGCGAGAGAGAGAGAGCCCTCTATGTTGATCAGCCTAGAATATTAAGAGCTAGAGAACACGAGGGATGACTGTGTGAATGCGAAGCCCTTGATCATCGTTTGATAAAGCCAGGAAAAGAAAGAAAGAGAGAGGGGAAAAAGAGAGGGGCTGTTAAGGAGAGCCACACTCCACTGGCAAACAGTTTGAAAGCAGCCATCACTGCTCATTTTCGGGGGGTTTTCTCACCCAGATCGGAAATTCTTAAATTCCACTTCCAAGGACTGACGAGGTTGCTAACAAAATGGTGGTGGTATTCTTTCAATGACCAATGCAGATGTTGTCTTGAGTGTAATGATTTATTCCCTGCACAGTTCAATCATAAACATGCACATTTCAAAGAGTGCACAACGAGACAAAGAGAATAACAACACCCATTCTGTTGAGGCACATTACATTGGTAGTGTGTTTCAGCCCGAACTTCATTTATATTGGGACACGCACACAGACATGATCAAATAGCCTATTCTCCTTCTCTCTTTAATGAAGAAATGACAGCTAGACATATTGTTGCGCTATCTAAAATAAAGCAACCGATCTGCTATAGAAGGATAAAGTGTATGTCCTGTGCCTCTTATGCTAGTGGTCAAAACCATTCATCTTATGGCAGTGCGGGTGCAGGCTTGTCCATACAGAATGATTGAAGATACTGTATCTTTATTTTAAAGTACAATTTTACTTGTTTTAGCTAATGTTTTGATGGCTTTCAGTAAACCGTAGTGAACATTTGTACTGAAAATGACATTCCAAAACCTTACCGTGTAGATATCTAGAGTGTCCTTGATCAGTCTGGATTTTCCCAATTACCTGTTTGAGTAAACTCCTAGAAACTCCCAAGATCCCCTCTCAGAGGCTGGAAAGGGCAAGTGAGCTGTATCATGTCCTAGAACTAGTTAGAGGACAGGTAGTTTTGAAGTGAATGTTGGACTCAGCCTCCATTTTTTACATACTTAGATAGTTTCTTCCTGTCCTCAGTTAATGTGATTCTCAACAGTTGTGTCAGTCTGAAAACGAAGACTAAATGTACACTACCATTCAAAAGTTTGGGGTCATATAGAAATGTCCTTGTTTTTGAAAGAAAAGCAATTTTTTTGTATATTAAAATAACATCAAATTGATCAGAAATACAGTGTAGACATTGTTAATGTTGTAAATGGCTATTGTAACTGGAAATGCCTAATTTCTTATGGAATATCTACATAAGTGTACAGAGGCCCATTATCAGCAAACATCACTCCTGTGTTCCAATGACACGTTGTGTTTGCTAATCCACGTTTAGCATTTTAAAAGGCTAATTGATCATTAGAAAATGTTAGCACAGCTGAAACCTGTTGTGCCGACTAAACAAGCAATAAAACTGGCCTTCTTCAGACTAGTTGAGTATCTTCAGCATCAGCAATTTTGGTTTCGATTAGAAGCTCAAAATGTCCAGAAACAAATATATTTCTTCTTAAACGACATTGCATGTACATACAACCTACATGTTTACAAATCAAAGTTCAAAGTAGCAACCTTTATATTCCCTGACAGGAGGAGTTTCTCATCAAATGTAATCAAGTCTGTCTTTCAAAAGTCTAACAGGATGTAATGAGACGCCATCTCTTCCAGTAAGTGTAATCCTGACTGGAAACAATTCCACAAGCTCCTGTGCCTTGTCTCTGGCAGGACAGATACCGCAAGGCTCTTCTACTCTGAGTGGGGATAATTGCCAAGTTGTGTCATTGTTTACCACAGCTCTAAAAAACATCCTAACATGCATGTGTAGAGATTGCTGGGCCCCCCAGACTACTGTCTATTCAACATGTCACTAGAGCAATGCACTATTCCTTGCTGTTTGAAATTCTACATCATTGTTTCAGTCCCCACAGAGAGTCCTGCATGATCAACTACAGACCTATAGCACTAACCTCAGTCATTTTTAAAACATTTCAATGCCTAGTCTTGTCGAATTTCAAAACTGTCACTGATCTTAGATCGTCCCAAACCACTGTAGTTTCCCTATAGAGCTAACAGGTCTGTAGACGAAGTGGCGGTCTGTACGGACACTACACTCGACAACCCAAAAACGTATGGAAGTACACTGCGTACTTTGTGTCTCGGCAGTTAATATCTTCACCTGAGATCTTTTACAGGACAAGTCAAATTCCCGGCAGAACATGTATAGCTCGAACTGTTGGTGGATAACTGACTTCCTGTAGCCTACACGGCAGCTAACGCCTCAAACATGTTGAGACGTCTACGGCGAGATCACCCCGGCATCTACATCGCCGGAGCAACATGGGAACGCGAAGAGACAATACAATTTTGTCTCATCGCAGCATTCAAGCAGCCTTTATCGGCAAAAATCTGATCAGTGTGAAGAAACTACAAGAGCAATCCATAGGTGTGTTTACAGCCGCAAATCTTGCAGAAACACTTCAGGAGACAGTGTCGAAGTGGAACATTGAGTTCCAGGACCGCCATTGTGAATGCTATCACAGACGCTGAGGGTTGGCCAATGAATAGGGTGCTTTGAACATGCAATCAATATTGCATGAGAAAAGCCATCTTGGGAAAATCCGAAACGTCCTGTCCATTTTTCAATGCGACACTACTGCTGGTCCTATATTGAGGACCAAGCGGGAGATGCTTACCCACAGTCTATGACATCAAGGCTGTTATCAGCGGTGACCCAGAGGGTGGACTTCCTCCAAAGATGCACTGCTCTGAATCCAAGGTTCAAAGCCCTCCCTCACTTGGATAATGTCGCATGCCTGTAAATACCTGGGTTAGGATTAATCTGGGTACAGAGAATGTGGTGGATGAGGAGAATGAACGTTCATTTTCAATGTGACTACATAAGAGGTCAAATTCTTTCAATGTGACTACATAAGAGGTAAAATTCTTTCAATGTGACTACATAAGAGGTAAAATTCTTTCAATGTGACTAAAGGTGACTAGGAATAGACGATAGTGTATTGTCTTAACTTTCTACTTTTTGTTACTGCTACTGCTACAAAAATCGCCCACATTTTGTGTGACTGTACTTCATGCAGGGTCCAGCCACAGGTGAGACTACGGTGGCCAGCTCATCCCTTGTGCAAACAGGCATGGTGGAGCTCTTTGGGGATCTCTTTCAGACCCCAGAGACGAGCAAAGTTACCAAACCATTATCCAAGATGATAGAAGAGGTGACCTTATAAGAGAGAGAAAAGACTTCCCCTGGATTCTGATTCACGGGCATAGTGGAAGTGCCCTGAAATTTCAAAGTTGGCATGGTCGTAACCACTGTCCCTAGTGAGAGGGTGTTTCTCACTGCAGTGGACATTGTAACGTCCAGCATGATTATATTTCTGAAGAATTACATGAAAATAAAATTAATACAAATTACAAGCTGATACTGTATATATGGAGCGTTGACAATGCTCCGTATGTGGTACATTGACATTTCATTCTGTTCCACATTTTTTAAACACTGAAATTCTTTTTGTAAAGTGTCATTGGTTTCATGTTTGGAAATATTTGTAAGAAAATATAAAATAAAAACAACTGATGTAATTTCTTGCTTTGATAAGTATTCACATTAATACATTATACATGCATGTTTGGTAGAGACATGTTTCGCTGTAATAACAGCTTTAAGCCTTTTGATAAATATGTACCAGCTTTGCACATGGTGTCAGAGAGTTTTTGGCCCGTTGTTTTTGGCAAATGCTTCAAGTTGTTCAAGTTGGTTGGAAGATGCTTGTGTACTGCAATTTTCAAAAAGTGCCAAATATTCTCAGTGGAATTGATAACAGGGCTTTGTCTGGGCCGTTGATGGACATTCACCTAGTTGTTGTTTTGGCCTTGTGCTTGGGATCACTGTCCTGCTGAAAGGTGAATTTCCCCCAAGCCTATGTTTTTTTGCAGACGAAAGCCAGTGCTCTTGTTGATGAGAAGCATTGCCTCAGCGTGATGCAACCACAACCATACTTTACTCTCAAATGGTGTGAGTGGTGGCATAATGGTATAATGTTCCCACCACACATAGCGCTATTAGTTTAGGCCAAAAGGCTCTATCTTGTTCTCGTCTGACCACAAAATATTTTCACATCGCAGCTGGGTTACTTTCATTCTTTCATGTGGTTTTCAGAAACATCTTCAAATACAGGACCGTTTAATACAGGGCTCTTGACATGGTTTACATTACTCCACTCTGAGCCACATGAACTCTGTAGCTCCTTCAAAGTGATTGTTGACCTCTCTTTGGCTACTCTCACATGTCTCCTTGTTTGAGTGATGGGTTTTGGTGGACAGCCTTTGCATTGCCTGGGGGGGGATTTTATTCAGAAAATGTGACAGAAATGTTAGTGTTATACACGTGTAGGTCAATGGTAAGGTGACTGTTTCTAAGTTAGGACAGTTTCATTCATCTGAGTAAATTCTGAGCTTTCATAGAACAGGGGCTGAATAATTATGTGGAGGAGTAACTGTTAATTAGTTAATTTTTTAATCTAACATGTAAAAGCACTGACGTTAAATGGATATGGTCCCTCGCATTATACATTCATGGTCTACTGCCAGTATATTGTAATATTTATGCATTTCTTAATGATGGCACATATTACCATTAAGCTAGTATGGCTTTTCATGTCCCTCTTTTTTTGGTAATTTGTACTTTGCTGAGGAGTATGTGTGTGAGACAGAGTGACACGTTTGTTTCATTGATAGTGCTCCTATTATTTCTCAGTAAGACGTCATTACTTTAGCAATCGAAACCCAACGAAGAGGCAGTTTACACCGGTCACGCACACCCTTGTTTGCTCCATGGCAATGCAGCCAACCAAGCGAGGAGCTGTCTGTCAGTCGTTACTCAGCAGTGGAAGACTGACAGGTGTTTTTGATTAATAAACATTGCCATGCTGGTGGTGGCTAACACAGAAACAGCGCAGCCTTGAAGCAAAATATAGGCGGAGAAGAATGTTCACGTCATCTCACAGGAAGCTTCCAAAGTGGGAAAATTGTATTTGTACCACAAGGCCGAAGATGTCACACGTGAACTAAAATGGCGTAAATGTGCACTGGTGATAGAGCTTTCATCTGTTGTCTTCTCGACTGAAGAATACATCGGAAAATGTAAAAGTCAGTCACTTTCGACATTGTCTGATTTCATTTTTGTTTTAAAATAACCTGAAACTGAATACTACATTAATAAATGAAAAGCCGAATCCTGGTTTTACTTCAGAACCCCTTTGTAGGCTCTCTCCAGCCTTTCATCATTGAAAATGGCAGGTACCTGGCAACCACTGACGTTCATCTGTTTTTCATGCACTCGTGTTTACAACCACAGACTATGAGCTTATGAGCTGTTTCAGACACATGCCTGGAAAAGGTTACTTTCCTACTGTCCTTGTAAGCACATGCTGTTACGGAGTGTTTTAAATATATATGTATATATATATATATATATATATATATATATACATATATATATATATATATATATATATATATATATATATATATAAAGATGGGGAGAGTGTATGGTGTCTGGGCGTGTGTGTGTGTGTGTGTGTGTGTGCGAGGCAAGGAGGAAGAAAGACTGGTAGAGTTGGTTGGGATGATGGGGAGTATAATGGAATGTTACATTAATAGGGAGCTTAGCAATCACACACACACATATACACACCTTGTCCTCACACCAGTCCCTTCCTCCTTCAAAATCAATGGACGTGAACGGAGAGATGCCGGAGAGAATTTTTTTCCTCTCTCTCCTGATTAAATGGATGAAATGCTTTATGAGCACACCATGTATATCTATATGTATACAAGGAGAGTGTGTGTGTGTGTGTGCGTGTGTTTGTAGGAATCGTTTTTACTGCATAAGAGCAGACAAAAATGTCCCAAACTTCAGTTAAACCAAAATAAATGGACAAATGGGGACATTTTTCTGTCCCCATGTTGAAAAGGCAGTTTGTTTGGCATAAGCGTTTAGGTTAAATGTTATAACTGGGGTTAGGATTATGCATTAGGAGCTAGGTTTAGGGTTTGGGTTTAAGTAAAAGATTAGCAAAAAATTCATCTTTAAGGTCAGTCAATTCCGCTGTCCCCGTTTAGATGGCTGAGATAGACACGTGTGCAGGCCGGTCCACGAGGGTGCAAAAGGAGGCATTGCCCCCCAGATAGAATCTGTGCCCCCAGTTTTGTTTCCCCATAACCACTACAAACGGTATATGAATTAGATATGCCCCTTCATTTATAAAAAAAATGCCACCTCAGTCTTTTCATCATGGAGCCGGGCCTGCAGTGTGTGTGTGTGTGTGTGTAAAGAGGGATTGTAGAAAAGAAACAATAGGTTTCATTGCACTGAGCGTGAATGACAGCAGATTTTTATGAAGTAAGACTGTTCTATTCAGCCTAGCAAGCTACAAGAGAGGCATGATAGAAAAGCTTCTAATTCATGCTCTTGTAATTCTTTTGTTCATTCCTTTGAACTGCAGTTGAGCTGCACTTAGAAGACTAATTGCCGCAGTGTTACATTTTAAAGTTCTTCTGGGTCAGTCACGGATAAGCCAGCGCTTTAATACACTGCCTAAAAACTAGACACATTTAATTAGCCACAGCATCAAAGCAATAGCAGTACATTGAAAATATACATAGAAAATATACATGACACACAAAACAGGCAATGAGATGTCACTGTTCCCTTGTTTTGGCATGACTGGCAGTCCTAGCCTATTCCCTGACTAACCTCAGTCTGACCTATTGTACAGTAGATGTGCACGCGGCAGGTGTCAGGAATAAAGCATTGGTAGTTCATTTTCATCGACGGTTTGACATTGCTTGGCATTCTATGACTTGCCCCCCCCCCCCACCAACACACACGCCAGTCCATTTATGCAAAATAAAAAAAAACAGAGTGCTGCGTTCAGCCAAAGAGCCCCTTCCGTGCTTTACATACATTTGGTTAAACACTGACCACAGGACTGCTCAGGTCTGGTCGCCCATTATTATACACCTAAGCCCTTGCATTATTTATGGCACCTTTTAAAATTCATTGAAGTGTTTTAGCCCTGTCTGAGACCCGTCATTATCGATCGACTCTACTGTAATTGCGGCTTTAAGCTCTCAAAGATTTTCTGCCTGCCGATTAAGGATGATAGCCAGTCAACTAGCATAGTGTGAGGCCTGGGACCGACTACCACAACTAACGTATGCTAATTGCAACCTATGAAACTAGCAAACTACTGCGGTTTTTCACCCCGAACTGGTCCGGGCCCAGACGGCATTTAATTCCTCACTGCCTCGCTCTCCCACTGAAAAGAAAGAAAATGTTTTAATGGGACCTGATTAAAAGAAAATGTTTTAATGGGACCTGATCACAGGTTTTCTGCTTGCTAAAACATTTAGGATACAAGGTTTGCTCTTCTAGTGTTGAATGGAAATAATTCATTTTGTTCTCACTTCATGCGTCCTTGGCAATGTACGTTACAACACGTATACAGTATTATGAAGTATCGTATTACCACGACTGGCTTATGGTCAATTAAATGTCGTTTAATATTCTTTCATTAGTTTACCTTTAGGTCGATGAGTAGGGTCAATTGTGTTGACTAACACCCCAATCAATGCTTAGCGCTGCTTGGTAACTTGGCTGTGGTTCAGAGAGGACAGCATACGAAGCAGTCACCTGAATAAGGTCCATTGGCTTGGCAGTGGGAGTCCACAGTAAATCCCATAGACTATGGTCACAAAATGTTGCTGCACCCAAATGGCACCCCTTTCACCATACGCTACCATCAAAAAGAGTGCACTAAATAGGGAACTGCTGGCCATTTGGAATGCAAACATTCACAACGGCAGATGGCGAGAGATGACCCAATACCGCTACCCAATCTGTGGCTGTTATCTAAGGCGGGCCAACTCTCTATTGGAAAACCTAGAGGCCTCTTTCATTATATTATTCATTATATATGAACCTGTGTCTCAGTGTGTGCATGTGTGGGTGTGTGTGTGTGTGTGTGTGTGTGTGTTTGTTTGCGTGTGAGGAAACAAGGGTGAAGAAATGGGGAGTTCAAAAGCCTTAAACTAATTCGCTCAACAGTTTTGCTTGCATTGGATCATTAATACGAAGCTTTCATTACTTTGTACAGATGAGAGAACAAAGAGAAAAAAAATGCAAATGGACATTGGGTTGTGTGTGAGTGTGTGTGTGTGTGTGTGGGCGCACACATCTCCGCAAATGGGACGAAATGCTTTTTCAGTCTTACAAAAAAAGGTTTTTAGTTGCACACAACAAGCTAAAAAACACTCTACACTGTATAAATCAACGCTGAAGATGAGAATAATTAAAAACGACCCTGTTATCGCATTAGAAAATTGTTCTTTCAAAGACATTTGATTAGCCATACTTTGACCAAATTAGAATTCCAATGGAGACAAATGACTCAGACACACCATACGTGTAGCTGCATTTTCACTACTCTCAGCAAAATCCTTTCTTTCCGCCTTTCCTTCCTGCTTTCAGGGCTTAATCTCCCATGTCTATTTCATATAACAGTGTATCCCAGTCAACACCGTATAACAATGAAAGTGAGAAAGGTCACCCATTTCATGACTCAACGCAGTTCAGCAGATTCTCCTTGATCCACCATTGGGTGTTTTTTTTTATTTAATTTGAGGCATCATTTACTTATCTGTTCATCAATAGCACAGAGGAACATCTTCACCCTGAACTGCACACGCTCACTTTGGTCTTGGGGCTAGAGCACACAGTCTTTTTGGTCGCGTCAGAAACCGCAGCTTGGGTGTAACTCTGGCCCTACAGCACACACCATGCTGGAGCTATCTTTAGTTCATGGACCAGGCGTTTTTTGTTCTACGTATCCTCCGGCCTGACACACATGCTCGCGGTTTTGATTACTTGATCAAGCCTAAGGCTTACCAGAAAACAAAAATGTCCTTCATGGATGGATGGAGTTTATTTCAGAATTGAGCATTGCAATGTGTTTTTAAACTATTTGTCCTTTTTCATAACTTGGAAATGTTATATTTTCAATTGGCCTGCAGAATGGGTCATCTGCTGCCATTTGCCTGACTTCCGGGCTAGGAAAGATCAACGCTGACCTCTCCCACCTCTGGTCACCCACCATCCCAAAAAAAACATCCTCCAGCAGCAGGGATGTACAGGTCAATTATAACCAAAAGGTCCTGCTACAGTACCTGAACGGTTTCTATATCCATCCTCTGGCCTCTCAGCAACCAGCCACCTGTCCAGCGGAGTCTAAGAGAAGAATATATGCTCACCATGTCACCCTAACCTCAAAGTGGTTATTTATACCATATGTTTTTTGGAAAGATGTCTAACAGCAATTGAGTCGCCTTATTGTTCTGTTGTGTCGAGGTGTGCATACTGCTTGCTCATGATAGCTGTGCAGCTGTTGGGGCTGCTTTTCGAACAGTGAACTTGAGGGTCCCCCCGTGTTAAGAGAAACAGTTCAAGTTTGACAGGCGCAGCTCTCATTTGATAAGGAAAACAAATAACTGATGCCAAAAAATGATTTGTTAAAGTAAGTGAAAGGGAATGCATTTCTGCATATTTTTGCGGCTCATTTATCATCTTGCCGTTACATTAGAGATCACAAAAAACCATGATTTCAAATTTCGGAACTGAAAGTTTTTGAAAATATCTGTATGAAAAAAGATTTATTTTACGTCTAATTTCAGATTTATTTAAGTTTGGGGGCCAGTGTTGGTGCTATAATATTGCAATATGTATCGCAGTGCTCTCCTTATGGGCTTGGTTGTCAGTGATTAGCTTAATAAATCAAAGATCAAACTTTGCTAATAAAAGTATGCAGAAAGTTGCGAGTTTGGTACATCGAAGTAAGTTATCCCAAAAACCAACAATGTATCTACTATATTTGCTATTATGGAAAAAATTAACAAATATTTTAAAGGGTCTAGACAAGGTTCTGCTTAATGATATGTCTAAATATTATGAGCATAGAGACAACTTCTATTTTTAGGTTCAAAAGACAAATCGAAAGCCAAGGGAATCAGATGGAGCAGGGCTGGTTATCTCTCCGTGATGATGTTTGCAGAGGCTAGGTTTCTGGGAAGGCTCTCTCACTACGTGCTCTTTGTCTCTCACATGATGTGCTGGTCTTGTGTCACAGTTATCGAAGCAAACTACCCCAGAGAATATTTGAAATCGCTCAAGTGACATGGTTGCACGGTATACATTTCACCATGTCTTTGTATCCCACAGGCTAGCTGCTGATTAATTTTTGGACTTGTAGTCTGCAAAGTAAAACATGGACAGGGTCCTTAACCAGCCCTATAAGTAATATCACCTCGGGAAAGTTATGAACAGGGCTTCCTGGCCCCTCCCAGACATCACACAACAAAGCCTTTCCCGCAAGAAATGTTCAGTTCCAATAATAACCAAGATAATAATAGCTTGTGTTAGTGAAAGGTGAGGGATGATTAAACTTTTAGTGTGTGCGATGTTAGACATTACAAAGGGTCGCTGTGGGTGAAATGTCTCTAACATATGACAATTCTTCACCTCATACGACTTGGTAAAGAAGTACTGGAAGAAACACTGATCATGACATGAATACTGTAGTTTGTATTTACAGTGTGTGTGTGTGTGTGTGTGTGTGTGTGTGTGTGTGTGTGTGTGTGTGTTGAGGTGTAGTGAGGCAGATTGCACTCTATACCTGCACTCAGCAGGAGTTTCAACAAGCATGTTAATCTATTCTCCAACAACACAGGGTCAATTTGACCCTAACATTACAAATTTTTTTTAGAGGCCCGTGAAACTGTTAAATTTGTTCGCCTTTCGTTTTATATGTTCATGAACACAATCTTGAGGATATCATCAAGTTTTATGCAGATCAAAAAAAAGAACTAAATGGTATTTCAGACAAATCGCTGTCTTAAAATGGGTCAATTTGATCCTAACATGACTAAAAAAAATACAAATGTATGATATTTTAATGTTTTTATTTGGCTTTGTATGGCCAAATATATCTTATGTAGGCTACTGTAACCTATGAAAATATGCTTGATAGTGGAAACTTATAAGGGGCTCGGCAAGTTGCTGCACACAAACATCCTTCGATTCCACCCCACAACCCGGTCTTGGCTTAGCTTTCAGTATAATTATTATGTAAAATAAGACACATTCTCTATTGTTTTACACCCTTTCTGTGGTAGTGAAAAATGTACCTAAACTGTAACTATGCTGATAATACACTTTCCCTTGCTAATATATTTACACATGTGAAACTACTGATGTTATTCCAAAATCTCTTAATCCATGTGACTACTGATTTGTAATAACATATCTGAAACCTTATCTATTTCTTACCATGTTAATAACTCCAACCAGAATGTCATTAATATTGTAACACACAGGATAATAAATATAAGGCACACTGTCATTAACAAGGCACACTATGTCATTAACTACCAATTGTGGAGGTTAGGAAAGGGTTGGGGATGGGTTTACTAGCGAGATAGAAGGAAAGAGGGATGGAGAGATAGTGCAATGCACGGTTCAACAGAGGGGAACTGTTCAGTGGAGCCATGAAAAAGGAAAGTGCTGAAAAACAATGTTTTCTTGCTTTCCATTACACCATTTATTTACTAAGACTGAGCTGTCGGCCATTTGGACATTTAGATTATTTCTTGGATTTCAATTAAGGGGGAATCTCTGAAATTTGACAGGCAGCGGAGGATCGATTTAAAAAAAGTGGCTTTGACAGATTACTGTATGCGTCTCACTCATATTTTGGCAACACATTTTGATGTCGGGTTGTGTTGAAAACCATCAAACACGTAGAATGTTTAAGGAATACACTATGAAGTCCAGAATCGTGATTATTCTAATGAAGGTACGCCATCAATAGCAATCAAAGTCCGTCACATGAAAACCTTGCATATAACTGAGAGTATAACTTTCATTAACAGAACAGACTTGTACCATTGGTTGGCTTTTATTATAGCCTTATTTACTCTGCCACAGAATGTTAAATGCAAACTCCAATAGAGAGAAATGACACGCTATTTACTGTGTTTCTAATTAACAAATATTAAGAGAATCAAATTTTTCAGCTTTGTCCTAAATGGTACTTACTACATATTAGCATTGGTATTGCTTCTGTGTGAGCTTGTTTAGTTAAACCTTTGCCTTGGGCATAAATCTCATTAAACTTGGTATAAATTACCAGTATTAAAGCTAGAAATGGCTCCACCTCTGGGCATTGGCACCCTTTATGTGTTGCATGCCTATAAAGTTATGTGCTGCCTACTGCAGATCTTCAAGAAGAATAACCAGAAATCTGCACACCTAAGGTGTTCTAAAAGTCCCGTCCGGAATATATTTCTACTCATTTTTCAAAATAAGGAGGAACATTGAACGTTCTGCTGCTACACTACCACATCGCCAAGGTTACGTAAGGCAGAGTGCAAAAGAGAAAAAAAAAACCTCAGCTCATAACTTTTTCATACCCCCCCACATCCCATTTCCGCCCATTTCTATTTTAATGGCTTTGGAATTAAATTAAGAGTTTCAACTGGGCCGGAGTAAAGAAGGAAAAGAAGAAAGAAAATTTCAAGAAAAAAAATCCCGGATCCACTGGTGAGGGCAGAGGGCCAGGTCTAAAAACAGAATCTTAAATTCTAAAATCCCATATGTCGCTAATGTCAGCAGGGAACTTTGCCAATGCATTACATTCTGGTTGAGCTCTTAATTAGTGAAGGGATGACCTGATTATTCATTTAAGTGAAGCAAGCTGCCCGCGCTTATCGCTAGTCTGAGTCGAGAAAGAATGATTTATGGATCTGTAAAAGCCCTAAGCAAAGGGAGGTGGTTCCCCCCAGGCCAGGTGAAAGTGAATAGGGACATGGCTGGGCAGTAACAGCTACTCTGGGGCTGTCTGGATGGTTGCCTTGAAGGCCTGTTGCTTGTCCCCTCTGTACCTTAAGTGCCATTTCTCGCTTGTGCCGATGTCCAAGCAGCCTTGATTTGAATACGAGAGACAAGACTGAGGAAGAAAGAGAAGGGTGAGAAAGATGCATGGAAATAAATAATGTGGAAAGAGAGCCAGAGGGACAAACAAAGACATAGTACAGTATAGACAGGCAGATAGACTGAGAGATATAGGCGGAGGTAAGTTTTTAGAGACTTCCTTTCGCAAGGGCATGGAGTGAAATAAGGCTTCTCAATTAGTTCAGCACTATTTAACATATATATTAATGAATTGGCCTTAGCATTGCTGTTGCAAAATCTACCGTCTGTTGTCCACAGATGTCCTCGCCTGCTGCTCTCTCAGGGAGTACAGCAGCAAATAGATCATCTGTACAGGGTTGATCTGACCTGGGCTCTGACAGTTAACCTCAAAAAACAGAATATAATGGAAACTTAGAAGAACAAATCCAATCAGCTGTATGTCAGCGATGTTCTGGGACCACACAATGGATTTGACAAAACAGACAAACATCCAATTGAAATACTGCAAATAGAGTCCTAAACATTTCAAGAGCAAAATAATCAAAAAAATTAAACACAACATAACACACGTAGAGCAGATTTGGACCAACTACCCCTTCTTTTTTGATGTGTCGAATCATGTCATCAGAGTTATTTTGTTCTAAACAACCAGTACAGAGCGGCAGAGCGCTGTGACTGATACTAAACTGAGGAACACACTAGAAACTGCCTCACTGAGAACAGCCTGGCCATGGGGAATGGTCATCATAGACAAACCTGGCTGCCCAGAGAGGACAGGCTGTACTTGCCCAGAGAGGTCAGACTGTACCTTAGAGGTACAGACAGAACTATGAAAATATTTCCTATTACACTGTCTCAAATACTCAGACCTAAAAGAAAAAATATATATAGTGCCCTCCAGAATTACCAATGCAATAGCCAAACAAATAGAGGTGATTTGAGGGCGAGATTTGTCAGCCATTGGCTGAGTTGTGAAGGTCAACAAACTTTTACCTAATTTTATTTCTGTGTTCTCTGATCTTTTCCAGAAAACACAGAAATGAGAGTTTAGCCTGTGTGTCACCAAATATTTATTCCCCGTGAAACAAGATGTCATTGATTACCATTTAAGAGTTCACACTACTACATTTTGAATAAAATAAATAGTTCCGTTTTATTTTTCTTTGAAAAATGTTCACTCAATTCAAGGTTAGACTGAAATGAAATCTTGAGTGTAAGATCAAGCTGATGAAGAACAATGACATTTTTTCATATTTACAGAGGGTGCCAGTAATTCTGTAGGGCATTCTATACAGTGTCTTCGGAAAGCATTTACAACTGTTCACTTTCTCCAATTTTTTTTTGTTATGGACTTATTTTATAATTGATTACACTGACTTTGCTTTTTGCCAAAATGTATAGAGAAAACCAGTGAAAAGTGCAAACAGAAATAGTATCCACCATTCAGTGCCATGTGGTTTTTCAGTTGAGACTGGCCTACTAATGCTTTTATTAACTTACAGTGTAATTGAACTTGCAATGTCAATAAAGACTACTGGGCAAGGAAGGAAGGAGAGGGATAAATACAGCTTGGGCTACAGTATATACTGGCTAAAAATCCAGGTGAAAGGATCAGTGGCTCTTGAGGACACAGAGGTGTTGTCTTCTCTCTGTGTCTACTAGCAGAATATGCAGGTAGATCTGAAGCTTGTCAGCTGCCTCCGGTCCAAGCGAGCTGCGGCGTCACGGTGTGCTGTACTGTACAAAGGCTACTGAAAGGGGAAGAGTAAATTGGCAGACGGAAAGAGAGACAAGTGGAAAAGAGAGGGAGATGGAGGAGAGAGGAAAGAGAGAGCATGAAATTCAAGTGTTCATTCAGAGAGACAGGGAGTGGGTGAGAGGAAAGTGTTCAGTCAGAGAGACAGAAACAGATTGTTGCTTTTTAAGAACATTCAATGCTGTACTCCCACTGAGCACCTCCTTAGAAACTGTGGAAACATGCATTGAAATACCCAGGTCTTTTTACATCTATGAGATTTAGCAAACACATGATTTTGGGCAGGGGGAAGAGACGGTGGAGCGTTCGGAAATGCAGTGTCAATGAATGAAAGCTGGTTCTTGTTAGCTTGTAAATTACATACATTTTAGTGTAAAAACACCAACAGTTCTTGTGACATCAATATTGATTATAAATGGTTACTGTGTATGACTGGATAGTAGGTACCACGGTTCCCCTACTATCCTATAACCCATACGATACAAGCTCTTCAGCATTAGAGGACCTCGGAACCATGAACCATGACAGTACAGTTAATTGAGAAGGGATTACCGACTCACCATCAAGGCATTATAAGTATTAAAGGGCATGTACACTGTATCGCCGGCAGTCAATTTAAATGACATAGATAAATAAGGATTGATTATTAATGATGCTTAGCAGATATATGGAAAGTACTTTCTGGTGACTTGACTCTATACGTGTGTGTGTGTGTGTGTGTGGGTGGGGGGGGGGTCTGACTTATGGTATAGCCAAAATGATGTTTTTCGTCAACAAAGTGTGCTGAATCCGAAAACGTTGACTAAATGGGATTTTTTTTTCATGTCCCAGTTTAGCCAAGTAAACATGTGTGTGATCCAGGTCTATGTGCGCATGTGGGGATACGAAGTCCCCAAAACAACCTGACAAAGACGTCCCCACAATGTGTTTTGGCTGGTCTTCACTGGGCACATTAATTTCCAGTTTAGGTCTTAGGTTTAGGGAAAAAATGTCCAATTGGGCATAGTGTTTTGGGGTTACTTTTAGGTTTGGCCATTACAGGTTACGGTTAGGGTTATGGTAGGTTTAGGCATAAAGGCAAAGCTTGTGAGGTTAAGGTTATGGTTAGGTTTAGGGTTAGAGGATTAGGGAAAAGGCAGAATTGGTTTTCTTGTCCCTATAAGGATAGAATCTCTCCAGTTCTAACCGTCAGCATCAACAGAGAAAAAGCAAAACTGACCCAAGATCAGCTTCTAGGGTGAACTTAACTGTTACAGTTACAGCATGCAGTAAATCTACAACAAAGTAAGTCATGCGTGTCATGATGACTGAGGGGCTGAGGGGGGGACTGAAATAAATCTGAATCATCCATGGCACTAGCAACACGTGGAGAATATTGCAGTTAAATGGGTTATATTTCCGCGGCTCTGACCTGAATTGGATTTCCAAGAGTAAACGTCATCTAAAAGGACTGAGTACATGATCTGAGTACACGTGTACCTATGAATGTACCCCTTCACAGCCCTGAAAGACTGATAGGCGATACTGATGATGCATCGCATGACTGTGACTGAGATGCGTCATGTACAGAAATAACTGACTATTAATGCGATAGCCAAACAAAAGGATTGGATTTGAGTGCTAGATTTCTATGTTGATTAATTCATCGCAGAGGAACACGCACGGCATGATCACGTGGACCCAGTCGAGGTGTGTCTCTGTGTGCATGTCGGGGCGTGAGTGTATGTTTTAGCATTTCTATACCTATCTGCCAGTGTTCCGGCGTGCACATTCCTGGCGTGTGTCTATTTTAAGGATGGACAAATTGAACATAAACACAAACTTTCCTTTTTGCATCTTGACTGAGTCACAGCGTTTGGTGGAGGCTCTGAGTCATTTCCTGTGTCCAAAGCCACCAATGCAAATGCCTTTTCAAATCCCTCAACTAGATTTTTCCCTCCTTGGCTTGTATTTGGCATTGCTGGTTATGAATATGAATAAGGAAATCAGCTTATTATGTCAGAAAATAGAAGGACGTCCTTGCTTAAATAACACAGTGTTATTTATTTAAGCTGTTGCTGCTGATCCAAGTTTTTTTTTCATATCTGTAGTCCACCGGACCAAATTATGCAGTTTCCAGAAGCTTCTGAGCAGGCGCACTCTTATTCTGCCCAGGTTAATTCTCTAGAGCAGTCTGTGAAATAATAGCTGGAAAATGTAATACAATTTGATCAAAGCTGTATAAATGTATTTAATATCAAATAATTATTACAGTAGCTCTAACATAATTATATATAATAGCATAGTATAACGTTACTGTAAGACAAAATGCACAGTCACGAATGATACATCTTCATGTTAAAGATGCAACATTTATGTAGGATTATTTGGCATTGTAACCATTTGATATCAATTTGTTTAAATTTACAGGGACACACATTTTTATCTTTTTGACCTTTACAGTTATGTTTTGTTAAAGTAGCCTATAGAGTTGTTTTGAATGATTTACCAATAACACTTTTGTTAACAGTTTGTGTTAACAAAATGTTTGCATAGAGTCAAAGACTCTATGCAAACATTTTGATTTGTACTCCTGTGCATGCTATGTGTATGCACAATGCCTTCACGCTTCATTGTCAATTTGCTAAACAGCCACTAGAGACAATAAGCTGCTAGCTAGCTTAGGTTACCAATATGCTCGCTGGCTAGCTTGCCCAGCTGGCTAAAACTGTAGAGAGAACACTATGTGATGAATCTTGATGTGGAAAGATATGGAGACTGCATTGTCACACAGACATTTTAATATATACATAGACATTTATGTAACTCTAACTAAAGAGGAGAACTTGAAGCATTTGGAGCCTTTCATCAAGGAAGGATGTATTGAAAGTAGGCTTTGGGAAATCACATAGGGAAAGCCAAATTCACCAGCTACAGTTTAAGTCAGGAGTTACACCTTAGCCAAATATATTTAAGCACAGTTGTTCACAACTCCTGACTTTTAATCCTAGTAAAACTTTCCTGTCTTAGGTCAGTTAGGATCACCACTTTATTTTAAGAATGTCAAATGTCCGAATTATAGTACAGAGAATTATATATTTCAGCTTTTATTTCTTGGATTAAATTTCCAGTGGGTCCAGAGTTTACATACACTCAATTAGTATTTGGTTGCATTGCCTTTAAACTGTTTAACTTGGGTCAAAGGTTTTGGGTAGCCTTCCACAAGCTTCCCACAATTTTTGAATTGGGTGAATTTTGGCCCATTCCTGATGTGCATAACGGCACCCTGGCCCTCCCTTTTCTAAATAACCACGTTCTGTTCCATCATCTTGATCAGCCCCGTCATCTTGCTGATGTTGAGAGAGATTGTCCCAGCACTTCGCTGACAGGTTCCTGACCTTTCCTATTGGCTGCCTCATTGTCATGATCAGGCCCTTCCACAGCTTCCAAACTGTTGAAGACTGTGTTGGAGTTGTGCACTGACACTGGCTGTAAACTAATTGAGATTACTGTGGTTTGTCACGCGCCATATTGACACGGTTCACTGACTTTCTGAATTATTGTTTTGCCCACATTTCGCTAATTTCATGAAATCCGATCCCTGAACTGACCTCATCTGAACAACTACACAGCACGTTTGGGAGACTCGGTGTCATCCGCTGCACATCTCCTCAAGCTGCTCTACTTCTCATGACACTGCTCTCAACCTGGAATTGTTTTCTGTCACCTACACACTGGAAGAGACCATATTCTTTAGCAAACAATCACAATTTAACTTGCAGGTGCTTGTCCTACCTAATGGATTCTGTAGAAGGCTACATGGCAACATTCATCCATTCACCCAGTGTAGCGCTCAGCCAAATGGGGAGGGAACATCATGCTATGGGGATGCTTCACAGCGGCAGGGACTGAGAGACTGGTCAGAATTCAGGGAAGGATGAAAAGAGCAAAATACCTTGAAAAAATACAATACAGAGTGCCCAGGGTCTCAGACTGGGTCTAAGATGAATTGTGCTGCACGACAACAACCCGAAACACACAGCCAAGACAACGCTGTGTCTGTGAATGTCACTCAGTGGCCCAGCCAGAGATTCTACAGACTACTGAATAAAGGGTCTGAACTTATGAACATGAACATTTTGTAATGAACACTGGGACCAGGGGTTTGAGGTTCCAATTGCGGAACGCAACTGTCGATTTATTAGCGAAAGCACAAGGGATAAGGCACGAGCAGAAAAAGAGACAGGCAGGCAGATTCGGTAACCAGGTGATCAGTACGCGGAGACGACAGTACATGAAGGGACAGGCAGGCAGGATAATCCATGGGGCAGGCAGGCGGGTACGGTAACCAGATAATCAGTCCACCAAGGCGACAGTACAGGCAGGGGCAAGCAGGTAGGAGAATCCACTGGGCAGGCAGGGAGGTCACGAGGCAGGATTCTATACTCCAAGACAAACGGGGACAGGGCAAGAAAAGGAGAGGACAACAGGCTGGGAATGAGAACAAGGAAGAGCGCTATGCAAAGGCTTGGCAGGTCCACTACAAACAATACCTCCCACCTGAGTGGAGGTGGAGAACAGGCTGATATAGAGAGGGGTAATGAGGAGCAGGTGTTCAATATTCTGGTGATTGGGATCTGGATTGCCGGCTGCGTTCAGGTACATTGGGAAGTGAGTGTGTAGCGGTGGCCAGTAAGGAACGCGAGAGGGAGGGGCTGGAGCAGGAACGATGCGAGGACCTCACACATTTATTTTATTTTGTTGTATTTTTTTAAGAAAATGGCACGCATTTCTAAATAATGTCATTGTGGGATTTTGTGTGTAGATTGTGTAGATTGGTGGCAAAACATTGAATTAAGTTAACTATAAATTAAGCCTATAAGAACAACATTTTGAGAAAGTGAAGGGGTCTGAAGGAACATCAAGTGACAAAACTGACAATTCACATATCCAGCCATCTTTCAAAATAAGATATATGAAATACTTTCTACTAGTGCCTTGAAACAATTAAAATAATTAATCGCGATCAATCGCATATTTTTTTGTAGTTGTGTAGTTGACATTTGTCCCAAATTTAAAAAAAATAAAAATACATTGGAAGCTTAATGTTAAAGGCATAATGTACTTTATTGTAAGGTAAGTAAAAACACAACCTGTAACATAATTTTCTTACAGTTATTTAAAGCTTCCAATGTTAAGGTAGGCCTACTTCCTCTGAGCAAAATCTGAACACGGAACCACGCTCTCTATTTCTCACAAAAAAAATGTTGAACATTCCTTTGTTTCTGGTCATCATTTACTGGCTGTTCCAATTTGGTGCCAGCAAGGAACGAAGCTAATAATGACCAAAAACAAAGACATTTGCAGTATTGTAAGCAATGATTTTGTAATCCCTGTGCCTAGCAGTTGTTCTATGCCTTACTCTGCCTTCGCCGGTTAGATGGAATAATGCAATACAATTACAGCAGGACCATACGTCTTAGGTTACCGCAATTCAGGCATCATTCACTAAAGCGTTTCCATGCCATTGCAGTCACCATATGGGCTCATTTAAATGATACCTGGCTGAGTGACACTGATCCTAACCCTTCTCTTTGGCATCCTATATCCATCACTGTCTCAGCTCGAATAATGACAGGCCTAACTGCCAGGTTCCTAGAACAATACTGTATCCTCTTATTTTCCTGTGTGTGTGTGTGTGTGTGTGTGTGTGTGTGTGTGTGTGTGTGTGTGTGTGT
>JACXGI010011119.1:0-25772 GCA_016801175.1 Esox masquinongy | reverse complement strand
CACACACACACACACACACACACACACACACACACACACACACACACACACACACACACACACACACACACACACACACACACACAATTATCAGTATCTGGCACAGAGAGCATAATTTCCTAGGAAAATTTTACAATTGATGTTGAGAACATGCAACTTCTACTACCTCGCTTAACCTTGACTCCCAAAATAAGCAATCTGAATAAAAAATAATTACGGGAAGTCAGAGCTCTGAGAAAGTTCTGGAACACCATATTGTGGCAGAAACAGAAATAAGCACTTTGTGTTCAAAAACCTACAAATGTTGCTGAGGTATAGTGACGTTTGGGATTTTGGCAATATGGCCCTTCCATAACCCTTCCTTAGATAATCAGGATACCCTTTGTTTTTCTGCATGCAGTTTGTGTATGTCTGGCGGATGAGCAATAGACTTCCAGTCTTTGGGAACAGCTAGTTAGCCGTTTCTTGCTAAACTGAGAGATTATGGGCAAGAGGAACTTAACACAATGCATAGGTACTGAATATCTCTGAACAAAGGACAATACAGTAGATAGGACGCGATGCCCGTTTCTGATGGGCCCAACACATCTTGTCCATACATCCTGTCCATACATCCTGTCCATACCTCCTGATGGGAGTTGTCCATGTGACTGTCATAGGCTCTGTGAATAGGCCCATGGACCATAGGTTGGAACATACCATATAAGGGTATTTTGTAGGATAAACCTTTCTTATTGGAGGATAATGGACTGTGTAATGGTCGGCTATGACCACTGACCGCCTCCTATGTGTCCTGGCATAAAATACTGTGTTAACTTTATAATTACTGGAGAACATGTAAGAACTATGAAAGATCAACATCTTGGACTCATGCAAATAAAGAAAGTTCTCCCCTGACTTCCGGTTTTGTTCTGTTCATGGATCAAAGTGGACAGAATCGAACAACTAACACAAACTTCATTTTAATACGGGATGGAGATATAGAATCATTTCCATGATGACTGGGGAATGTAGATAAATGACCTAATTGCCAATATCCTGAACTATCGTTTTAAAGCAGATCTGCAAAGAAGAGTGGACCAAAATTCCGCTACAGCGATGTTTAAGGCATCATCATCTACAGCATTTGGTTGTAGTCCTTGCAGCTAACAGTGCTGCAACCTGTTACTGTACACTATTTGAGGCACTGGGTCTTGCATTACTTTGTTTAATGAGTAAATATTACATTTGTGTCATTTTTTCATTCAGGTTCCCTTAATTAATCTAATATGATGTTTTGGTTAAAGATCAGATAACATCCAGTGTCAAAAATATGCAAATATTTGGAAAATCTGAATGGGGACAAATACTTTATCACATCAACTTATCTATATAGGGAAAACACATACACACGCACATAGTACATGAATCATCGCCACAGAAACGTGCACACTCACATGCACGGCTCAGGAAACTACTCTGATCCTGATGGATTTTCATGCACCGATTTGATTGTGGGGGATTGTTTTATGGTTCTTTCTCTCTGTTTCTCTGTTTTGGCCGGCTGAATTTGGTGTTGTTTTGCAGTCGTTTCGGGATTATTTTGCGAGCGGCTGATCTGATTACAGGAAAGATAGGTCAGCTTACGTAACTTCACGGATCGCTTCATACTACAGAGGAAGGGAACTCTCTTCCTCCTTTTGCATTCTCTGCCTCTATATCGTCCTCCATCTGACCTCTTTCTTTTAATCTTGGCATGTAAATAAACACACAAAAGCGCGGGCATGATGCGGTCAGACAGTTAGACACATACACACACACATGTCGACAGAATATTCTCCTCAATATTTTGCATGTAGTATGTAATGGAGTAGAGCATGTAGATTTGGTTTCCATATGGCAGGAATCAATGTTCTGTGTCTCTATGGATGATTCTGCTGAGGATGTCTGCCTGCCTATGTGGGTGAGCTCTTAAGTCTCATACAAGCTTAGCCTACTGCAATCTGGCCCGTTGTCTCATTGCCTCCTTCTCTCCATCTCACTGTTCTCTAATCATTTATTTTCTCTTTCTCCTTCTCTCTCTCCCTCAATCCCTCCTCATTCTATGTAGTCTGTCTTCTACTGTGGGCGTATGTTGGTCTGTGTGGGAGATGGGGATGACGAAGGACTACAGGGCTGACAGTAGGGGCGAGGGATGATAGATGACTACAGAGCTGATGGAACAGGAGAGAGGGATGATAGAAGACTACAGGTTTTACAGAACAGGGAAGAACGTTGATAGAAGACTACAGGGCAGACAATAGAGATGAGGGATAATAGAATACAACAGGGCTGACAGTAGGGGTGAGGGATGACAGACGACTACAGGGCTGACAGTAGGGGCGAGGGATGATAGATGACTACAGAGCTCATGGAACGGGAGAGAGGGATGATAGAAGACTACAGGTTTGACAGAACAGGGAAGAAGGATGATAGAAGACTACAGGGCTGACAGTAGGGGAGAGAGGGATGATAGAAGACTACAGGTTTTACAGAACAGGGAAGAAGGTTGATAGAAGACTACAGGGCAGACAATAGAGATGAGGGATAATAGAAGACTACAGGGCTGACAGTAGTGGTGACGGATGATAGAAGACTACTGGGCTGACAGTAGGGGCGAGGGATGATAAAAGACTACTGGGCTGATTTTAGGGGTGAGGGATGATTGAAGACTACAGGGCTGATGAAACGGGAGAGAGGGATGATAGAAGACTACAGGGGATGACTGCAGGGGAGAGAAGGATGATAGAAGACAGGGCTGTGCGATGGAAAAATGATTGTGATAAGAAACTAAGCTGTTCTTGTTAATCTGCCCTTTAAAGGTAAAGCGGCAGATGACACCACGGTGGTAGGCCTGATCAGTGACAATGATGAGTCAGCCTACAGGGAGGAGGTCAAGTGCCTGGCGGCATGGTGAGCTGATAACAACCTGGCCCTCAATGCAAAGATAACCAAGGAGCTCATTGTGGATTACAGGAAGTCCATAAACTGCAGTCATGCCCCAGGTCTCATCGATGGCACTGAGGTGGAGCGTGTGCCCAGCTTCAAATTCCTGGGTGTCCACATCTCTAAGGACCTCTCCTGGTCCCGCAACACCTCAGCCCAGGTCAAAAAGGCACAGCAGCGCCTGTATTTCTTGAAGAAGCTAAAGAAGGCCCGCCTGTCCTCCAAGATCCTTGTGAACTTTTACTGCTGCACAATCAAGAGCATTCTGACTAACTGTGCCTCAATGTGGTTTAGTGGTTGCTCCGTAGCCGTTCGGAAGGCCCTGCAATGGGTGGTGAAAACCGGCCAGCACATCACGGGTACCCAGCTTCCAGCCACTGTAGACATCCAGCACAAGCAGTGTCTGCGCAGGGCACGCAGGATCACCAGGGACCCCTCACATCCATGCCACAAAGGAGGGTTTGCCCTCCTTCCATCAGGCAGGCGGTACAGGTCTCTCCATTCGCACCAGCAGGCTCAGGAAGAGTTCCTTTCCATCTACTGTAACCCTGCTGAACCCTGTGACCAATCACTAACCATACCCATCCTTTGTACTACTGGACTCTGTCACTGCCTTACAAGTCTGATAAGGAGGTTTTCCGTTGTCTACAGGTACGTGTCATTGCAGCTATTCCTGTACTTCATTTACACATGCCGACGTGCACCTTGAACTTGCCCTCATTGCACATTTAGAACTGCCAGTTGAATTTTCAATTGTTCCATACACGTCTACCTCGGGAACCTCACTGCTGCTATCCCTGCATCCCGGTTGCACATGCTACCTTACTCCTTCAATTTGCCTTGATTGCAAATTCAGAATGTCATTGAGATTTGCCACTTGCACCCACACAACTATTCATCCCACTTGTACATACATTATACTTAGTACTGGTACATTTTCTGCCCTCCTCTATTTGCTATCTGCCCTCCTCTATCTTCTGGTTGTACTTGTTCAATGACAATTAAGTTGAATCTAATCTAATCAATCTCTCAAGAGAAGAAACGTATGAAATGATTTCTTATGTGTAGGAATATGACAAACAGATGTCTCTTGTAATTCTCATGGCCTGTACATGAATATGTGGTGACGGGTGATTTACACATCCTATGTGAAGAGCAACCCGTTTTCTGAAGTGTTTTACCTTTTAGGGAAAGATGAGTCCTGTTGATCACCAAAACTCAGATGAGTATATACGCATATCTGTACATCAGCCACATGCCCCAGAAAGGGGGGATTCAGGCTGCATTACGCTGTCTAACTCTGTTTTGCCTCTGAGCTCAGAATAAAAGAATCACAGACTCAGAGACACACACCTTAATTTCTTTTACTAGAAATATCCCCAGTTGGGATTAACGTATAGCTGACCAGTTTCTCCCCCAAGTTGACCAGTTTCTCCCCCAACACTGAAGGTTAACTGTTGGCAGGAGTTCTCTACACTGTGGACTCAGGGTACATTCATCCTCAGACTGGGGGAACACAGACCCGTCTGAGGGTGGCTGGTGAGGGTAAGTAATAGATCAGTCCAAATTAATTGCGGTGAATGTGGATTCTGTGATTCTTTTAGGTATAGTTCAGGTTTTACGCAAATGACTAGAGAAAACCACATGGCAGGAGAAAATGTTGAAAATCACAGTATTAGAGTAATAACTAAAAGTTGTTGTATAAAATCATAGGTTTTACAAAGATTAGTAATCCAATATTTCACCAGTATTAGTGGTGAAGACAATAATCCTGGAGTGTGGTATTAAGGATTCTATCATATATCAGTAGACCAGCAGAGCAGTGGGACATGTTATGGGAATTACCATCACAGACACAAACACAGAGAATAAGTTGCTATATAAAAAACACTAGTAGCTTTTTATGAATGTCCAAGAATGATATGGACAAATAATCCAATTTTAATTAAACATATTCATCATTCAATATTTTTCAAGTCAACCTGTGGAGTGGTTTGAAATTAACTAACAGAGTAAATCGTTTTCTATGTTGAGAATCTGTTTTTCTGCAAGAATGGTGAACGGATCAAGTAAAGGCAGCTTGCCTGTCCTACCAGACCATCTCACAGGGCCCGTCAAAATAATGAGTGACAAATAGGGTTTGAGCATTTTGGAGGATGTTCCCCCGATGGTTGTGGCTCACTGATGGCACTTTTCCCATAATAGGAACACAAAGTGTAGACACGTTGTCAAGAAATACTAGAAACTAGAGAAGCAGAGAGAAAGTAAAGGGAAAGTGTAAACCGTATATTAAACAGTGGGACGTGGGATCATTTCTGAAAGTGGGAACTACTTAGAAGCTACTTTAGCAGGAGAAAGAGCAGAGAGTGAGGATAGGGAAACAAGATGGAGGAGAGCTAAGCATAGGGACAGCTTGCTCCAAACGCCTCCCCTGTACACCCACACAGGCCAAGGGTTCAGCCACCCGGGGGCCTGCTGCTGCCTAACGCACCCCAGACAGAAAAAAAGGACTACCACTGATTACATTGGATAAGGAATAACCCGATGAGGTCATCCGCAGGTCAGCCAGAGAGAGAGAGAGAGAGAGAGAGAGAGAGAGAGAGATGCCAATGCACCTCAAACTGTGGAAGTCCAGGGAACATGGGACATCAGGGATAGGACATCCCCACTCCTCAAGCTGGTGCTGACCAATGGTGTGAGCAACTGGACATTATGATAAATATGTACAAGCCATCATTTTATGTCCTTCTATTCAGTCTCTGTTGACAACAGACATATATTGTTAATTCACACACTGTTGAGCGAGCTTAACACTAAATTCAGAGCACACCAAATATTTATTTTGCTGTTACTGGACCTGAACTTTCACTGTTAGAACGGGTCACCTCTTTGGGCCACAGAAAAATATAAAATAGGTCACATGAAGGGAGGGCAGCCATTGGTGGTCCATCCGAAAAGCTGGTTTTGACCAGACCTCAATACCCCCAAGAAAAGGAAGCCGAAATCAGTTTAGCATTTATGTTTGACTCATTGATTGCAAAGGGAGCTGTGGTGTCACAACTCCCCTGTAAAACACCCATCCTCCCTGTGGGAAAGGCTTCTGGTGAGTGGCTCCCTGTTAAGGACTTACGTGTTATAACAATGCTGTTAATGCTAGAGCCCCAATTGTGCCGAAACACGTTATAATTATTCCATATGTCCCTTCAAATTCTGATAGGTTAACAGTGGTGGACTTATTTAATGTTTTTTTCAGCATTCCTGTTCACTCCAATTCTCAATTCTGGTGTACTTTCACCTTTCGTGGTGACAGATACACACTGATGAGACAAAACTTTATGACCGCCTGTCTAATATGTGGTTGGTCATCCTTGTGCCGCCAAAACAGCGCCGACCCACCAAGGCATGGACTCCATAAGACCCCTGAAGGTGTCCTCTGGTATCTGGCACCAAGAAATCACCAAGTCCTGTAAGTTGCAATGTATTGCAATTGGATTGATATCTGGAGAATTTGGAGGCCAGGGCAACACCTTGAATTGTTCATCTCATTCCTCAAACCATTCCCCAACATTCTGTGCAGTGTGGCAGGGCACATTATCCTGCTGAAAGAGGCCACTGCCATCAGGGAATGTCATTGCCATGAAGGAGTTTATCTAGTCTGCAACAATGTTTAGGTAGGAGGCACATGTCGAATTCATGTCCACATGAATGCCCGGACCTAGGGATTCCCAACAGAACATTGCCCACCTCATTGGACCAGGCGACCTCCTTCCACTGCTATAAGGTCCATTTCTGACACTTTGTTGCCCATTTTAGGCACGCTGGACAGAGGTCATCATGGGCACTCTGACCGGTCTGCGGCTATGCAGCTCTCATACGCAGTAGGTTGCGATGCATTGTGTTGTGACACATTCCTCCAATAACCTTCATTTAAATGATCTGTGTCTTGTGCCACAGTTGACCTTCTGTCAGTTTGGACATGACGGGATAGCATTCGTTGCCCTTGCACATCAATGAGCCTTGGGCGCCCAACACCCTGTTGCTAGTTTGTGGTTTGTCAATCTTGGAACCACTGTCTGTAGGTACTCACCCCTGCTGACTGGGAGCACCCCACAAGCCTTGTTATTTCAGAGATGCTCTGACCCAGTCATCTGGCCATAACAATTTGGCCCTTGTCAAAGTTGTTCAGGTCTTTAGTTCTGCCCATTTCTCCTACATCCAACATGCCGACTATGAGAGCTGACTGTTTGCGTACCATCCAATCTGCCCAGAACTTGACATGTGCCCTTGTTAGGAGATTATGAACGTTATTCACTTCACCTGTGAGTGGTCATAATGTTTTGGCTCCTCAGTGTACCTGGACTGTAATGCTACACAGTCCGGCTGTGTTCTTATAGGAACTCTTTACAAGGGCTTGTATCCCCTATGGGAAGTACTCTCATTCAGAACGTTGATGATTTACTGCTGTGCAACCCACTGGAGAGTGGATGTGAGACTGGCTCACTGGTACTCCTTTTGTTTCTTGCTGAATATAGTCACAAATTATCTAAGGCAAAACTACAGTTGGTGGCCAAAGCTGTGAAATACCCAGGTCATCTGTTAACCTCTGAAGGTAGGAGTCTGGGTCCAGACAGGGTTAATGTCAACCAAAACCAACTGAAATTGTAAGCAGTAATGTGTCCAATTGGTTACAATTTGAAAAGTTTCGATACGGTGGTCAGAGTTCTCGTTCCATGCACTCCATTTGTAGCAGCTGCCACAGAAGCTGTGTTAGCCTACGCTGACATTATGGTTTTGTGCCTTCTTACAGTGCATGACACACATGCTGTGCATGTTCTCTGCGGGCGATACTCAGCCCTCATTCAGGGTGGTTGCGGTTGGTTGGTGTCCCTTTGGTTGATGCTTGGTAATGTGGGTGGATTGACTTCCTGCCTGTTGGGCCCTGCCCGGGGCCTCCCCCCGATAGGGCCACAGTGTCACTGGACACCTCTGTCGCAGGCCCAAGGTTTTACGCTGCTATATTATTGTGCCGGGGGAGTATGGTCAGTTCTCCTTCTCCATTGTAAATCCTTGTAAATCTATGGAATGCGCTCTCTAAATTTTCCTTGTCTCCTGCACCGTTTTAACTTAGGAGGACATGAAATCTTGGACAACACCTCAGGAGTACCAGGCTCGAAAGACTCGTTGCTGTCCCTGTCTAAAATCCTCCGTGTTGTGTTGCAGTTTACGATGATACCTGAGGATTCCTGCCGCCACTCCGCTGACCATCCCCGCCCCCAGATTGTTCCTGTCCTTGTCCATCCGGTCATGCTTCTGACCTGGATTATGTCTTATAGACTAGAAACGAACCTACATGCATTCAATAATCAATTTGTACTCTTAAAATGTTCACCCGGCACAGCCAGAAGAGGATTGGTCACCCCTACGAACCTGGTTCCTCTCTATGTTTCTTCCTAAGTTTCAGCCCATTTTAGAGAGTTTTTCCAAGCCACTGTGCATCAATACCATTGCTGCTTGCTCCTTGTGGTTTCAGGCTGGGTGTTTTGTAAAAGCACTTTGTGACAACTGCTAACGTAAAAAGGGCTTTATATAAATCAATTTGATCGATCATCTAACCCTGGCACGATTATTTCACTGGCAAAACATGTTGTTAACAATGTCACAAGTGATTTTGAAGCGGCAGTGTACTTCTTTACTCTGCTACTCTTTTATCAACAGAGGACAATGGCGAACCGCATTGATGTCAGGAAGTGATTGCTCTTACTGGTAAACCCTGCCCAGAACTGACCGATTTTCCATTGATTGACCCTGATTTGCTATTCAGATGGCAGTAGATGGCTGTGCTAAAAGTTCCCCTGAAGTCCTGCCACAAATGTCTTATGCAGTGTTCTGCTAGCACACTGTTATTGAGCATGTGGTTGCCTTCTAATTTTTCAGCACAGGCAATTTGTATTAACCAGAGCTTGTGTTTTAGCCCTTCAGGCTGAAGGGTATAAATACTGTAACCATTTATGCTGACTCACAACATGCATTTGGCGAATGTCAGGTTTTCGTCTCCTTTTAGAATCAGATGGGGTCTGACATCCACCGGTAAGCCTATTGCGCATCACATACTGGTCAATAATCTCCTGGATGCTATTTTATTAAGCAAAGCTATTGCCATACGCAATTGTCAGGCACACTTCATCTACGAATTCCTTAGGACAAGCAGCCAAATCAGCGGCTTCCTTCTCTGTCTCCCCTATCTTGCAAATTACTTTGTCCTGCACACAGTCTCTCAGTCTCAATGATGTCCCCTTGTTACAGCAAGGATCTGATGCTCGAGAAAAGACTGGATGCAGCAGACAATGCAAGTTTGATCACGACAATTCTTGATGATGCGAACCGATAGGTCTACAGTCATACCCCATTCTGCATTCCCATATTTGTTGAAATTGTCACAATGGGTGGACCATGTGTCAAAAGGGGGATGAGTACATATGTGAATGTATATTGGCATGCACCTGGTTTTACATGTCTGCAGATTAATTTTGTAAAAAAACAAAAATTGTGCCCAACATAATGTTGTCAGAGGAGAACAAATGAAACAGTCCTCTTTCTCACCACCAGAGATGACATTCGACCATCTAATTATGGATTTTATCAAATTGACACCATGCCAGGGATACAAATGCTGTCTAGTGATAGTTGAATAGCCAACAAATACACTATGTGAGCTACTATGTAAATCGAAAGCAATGGTTGAATCTCAAATCGCATACAACATACTATGTACTACAAGTACAGTGGATATAAAAAGTCTACACACACCAGATTTTTGTGATGTAAAAGAATGAGACAAACATAAATCATGTCAGAACTTTTTCCACTTTTAATGTGACCTATATTGTGAACAATTCAATTGAAAAACAAACTGAAATCTTAGGGGGAAAAATTAAAAATAAAAACCTCACAATAACCTGGCTGCACAAGTATGCACACCCTCTTATAACTGGGGATGTGGCTGTGTTCACAATGAACCAATCACATTCATGTTAAATAGAAGTCATTACACACCTGCCATCATTTAAAGTGACTCCGATTAATCACAAATAAAGTTCAGCTGTTCTAGTAGGATTTTCCTGACATTTTCTCAGTTGCATCTCAGAGCAAAAGCCATGGTCCGCAGAGAGCTTCCAAAGCATCAGAGGGATCTCATTGTTGAAAGATATCAGTCAGGAGAAGGGTACAAAAGAATTTCCAAAACATTACCAAGAACTGGACGTCCCTCCAAAATTGATGAAAAGATGAGAAGAAAACTGGTCAGGGAGGCTTCCAAGAGGCCTTCAGCAACATTAAAGGAACTGCAGGAATTTCTGGCAAGTACTGGCTGAGTGCTACATGTGATAACAATCTCCCGTTTTCTTCATATGAATGGGCTATGGGGTAGGGTGGCAAGACGGAAGCCTTTTCTTACAAAGAAAAACATCCAAGCCCGACTGAAGATGGCAAAAACAAACATCAAGTCTCCCAAAAGCACTTGGGAAAATGCGTTATGGTCTGATGAAACCAAGGTTGAACTTTTTGGCCATAATTCCAAAAGCTATGTTTGGCGCAAAAACAACACTGCACATCACCCAAAGAACACCATACCCACAGTGAAGCCTGGTGGTGGCAGCATCATGCTTTGGGGCTGTTTTTCTTCAGCTGGAACCGGGGCCTTAGTCAGGGTGGAGGGAATTATGAACAGTTCCAAATACCAGGCAATTTTGGCACAAAACCTTCAGGCGTCCGTTAGAATGCTGAAGATGAAGTTCACTTTTTAGCACGACAACGACCTAAAGTACACATCCAAATCCACAAAAGCATGGCTTCACCAGAAGAAGATTAATGTTTTGGAATGGCCCAGCCAGAGCCCAGACCTGAATCCAATTGAACATCTGTGGGGTGATCTGAAGAGGGCTGTACACAAGGGCTGTGGGCAAATATTGCCACATCAAGATGTGCCATGCTAATAGACTCCTACCCAAAAAGACTGAGGGCTGTAATAAAATCAAAAGGTACTTCAACAAAGTATTAGTTTAAGGGTGTACACACTTATGCAACCAGGTTATTGTGAGTTTTTTTAATTTAATTTTCCCTCCTCAAAGATTTCAGTTTGTTTTTCAATTGAATTGTTCACGTTATAGGTCACATTAAAGGTGGAAAAAGTTCTGACATGATTTATCTTTGTCTCATTCTTTTACATCACAAAAACCTGGCATTTTAACAGGGGTGTGTAGACTTTATATCCACTGTATGTACTTCACGGATGATGGTGAAGTATGTAGTGTTTTGTATATAGTAAGCTAGTATGCCAGTATTGGGACCAATTGGGACACCCTACCTCATCAAAATATTGTGTCTTGACATTAAGTCAGTTTGTCACACACGCCAAATTTGAATATTTAGCTAGACACCATTAAAAGCATTGTGTTGAACAGACTAACATTTCTAATTAAGTTTACTTCCACCACAACGAGCATCTATAAACTGTATGGCTTTTGCCACTGGCGGTTTAACAACTTATTAACCAGTAATAGGCCTACTAGTATTTACTTACTACTTGGAATAGTCATAAGAATGGAGCAGTTGCTAGCGAGACTGAAGACGAACTTTACACTGCCAAAGCTATTTCATTTCATGGCACAACAATGTTCGTTTTTCTTTCGTGAATGACATTAATATAATAACTATCAATATAAAATGACTTTTTCAGTTATTGTCACCTATATTGAAAAGAAAGAGAATCATGGAAACCCCTCCTCTTTTACAAGGGGTTGTGGTCTATATTACCCGAAAAAGCATGCACGGATACGTACTTTGAAAATACTCCAGAAATAGTCGGAATATAATCGTGAACAGTTTTATTTTAGGCTTAATATAATGTAGCTACTGAAGCTTGTAGCCAGCAAAGTTTTTGTCTATTCTGAACAAATCCTAAGGCATACTTTGATCTGTCCGTGGCAAGGATCAAACACTGGTCGCCTACATGGCAGTCCGCGTCTCTAACCACTACGCTATTCAACAATGGGTAGTCAGCCAGCCAGCCAGCCAGCCAGCCAGCCAGCCAATCAATCACTCACTCACTGACTCACTCAGTAAGAGACATTCGCTCTTCGTGGCCAGCTCCACTCACACAGTCCAGCAAACATGGCTGAAGAAAGACCCCAAAATATGGTGAGGGAAACAACACTATCATGGGTTACGGCCATTCTGTTCGCTCTATTGTACAACCCCTTTTCCAAAAAAAGTTGTGATGCTGCATAAAATGCAAATAAAACAAAATGCATTGATGTGCAATGTATCCCTATATTTAATTGAAAATAGTACAAAGACAATATATCAAATGTTGAAACTGAGAAATTTTATTATTTTTGGACAAATACATGCCCATTCTCAATTTGATGCCAGCAACACAGTTAAAAAAACAGGGGCATGTTTACCACCTCTTCTTTTAAGAATACTCTGTAACCGTTTGGGGACTGAGGAGAGCAATTTCTGTAGTTTTGAAATGAAATGTTTTCCCATTCTTGCTTGATATAGGATTGAAGCTGCTCAAGCAGTTCAGGATCTTCTTTGACATATTTTTAGTTTCATAACGGGCCAAATGTTTTCAATGGGTGACAGGTCTGGACTGCTGGCAGGCCAGTTTAGACTCTTACTATGGAGCCATGCTGTTGTAAGGAGGCAAACGATATAAAGTAGGACTGGAGGCACTGAGAGAAATGGCACCAAGAGCAACGCAGGCCACACGTCCTCAAGTTTCCTCCTCTGCTGACCACAGACTGAACCTTTCTCAAGCCCTGTTGAGGGGGACCAGCAACAAAAGACTAAACAAACCAGATCCCAAAACTCGAGTGTGAGAGCTTGACCCCACATCAGTGTCAAGGGGACTGCCATTGATGGCTGCAAGGCTGAATGACTGAGATAAATCAACTGTTTCATGCAGAATTGACAATTTCCTTTTTGCCATGGCCTCATGACCTCGATATACTCCAGTTTCTTAGGTGTATGTACAGGTTCATCTAAAAAAATTTGAATATCGTGGAAAAGTACATTTTTCCGTAATTCAAATCAACTGGCACCGGCATATATTCTAGATTCATTACACATAGTGAAACATTTGAAGTCTTTTTTGTTCCATTCTTGATAAATACGTCTTACAGCTCATGGAAATCAAAAATCCAGAATCTCAAAATATTAGAATAAAAAATTATAATACAGAAATGTCGACCTGAGAAGAGCTCTAATCAGCTAATAATTAAGTCCCTGAGCCTTCAGTAGACACAACCACAATCATGCACACAATGGATAAGCTTATTGGTCTAATCATGTATATACGTAAGTGAACATTGCGGCATTGCTTACATACTCCTCTGTGTACTTTGTCTGTCCACAAGGAGGCAGTCCGGCAACAAAACATTTTCTACCTGCCCGGAAATACAGTGCTCATAAGTTTGCATACCCTGGCAGAAATTGTGAAATTTTGGCATTGATTTTGAAACTATGACTGATCATGCAAAAAACCTGTCTTTTATTTAGGGATAGTGATCATATGATGCCATTTATTATCACTTAGTTGTTTGGCTCCTATTGAAATAAAAAGAAAAAAGAAATCACCCAAATGTCCCTGATCAACAGTTTACATACCCTTGAATGTTTGGCATTGTTACAGACACACAAGGTGACACACACAGGTGAAAATGTCAATTAAAGGTGAATTTCCCACACCTGTGGCTTTTTAAATTGCAATTAGTGTCTGTGTATAAATAGTCAATGAGTTTGTTAGCTCTCACGTGGATGCACTGAGCAGGCTATATACTGAGCCATGGGGAGCAGAAAAGAACTGTCAAAAGACCTGTGTAACAAGGTAATGGAACTTTATAAACATGGAAAAGGATATAAAAAGATATCCAAAGCCTTGCAAATGCCAGTCAGTACTGTTCAATCACTTAAGAAGTGGAAAATTCGGGGATCTCTTGATACCAAGCCAAGGTCAGGTAGACCAAGAAAGATTTCAGCCAAAACTGCCAGAAGAATTGTTCGGAATACAAAGAAAAACCCACAGGTAACCTGAGAAGAAATACAGGCTGCTCTGGAAAAAGACAGTGTGGTTGTTTCAAGGAGCACAATACGACGATATTTGAACAAAAATGAGCTGCATGGTCGAGCTGCCAGAAAGAAACCTTTACTGCGCCAATGCCACAAAAAACCCCGGTTACAATATGCCCGACAACATCTTGACACACCTCACAGCCTCAGACACATTGTAATTTGGAGTGACGAGACCAAAATAGAGCTTTATGGTCACAACCATGAGCGCTATGTTTGGAGAGGGGTCAACAAGGCCTATAGTGTACAGAATTCCATCCCCACTGTGAAGCATGGTGGTGGCTCACTGATGTTTTGGAAGGGGTGAGCTCTAAAGGCATGGGGAATCTTGTGAAAATTGATGGCAAGATGAATGCAGCATGTTTTCAGAAAATACTGGCAGACAATTTGCATTCTTCTGCACAAAAGCTGCGCATGGGATGCTCTTGGACTTTCCAGCACGACAATGATCCTAAACACAAGGCCAAGTTGACCCTCCAGTGGTTACAGCAGAAAAAGTTGAAGGTTCCGGAGTGGCCATCACAGTCTCCTGACCTTAATATCATCGAGCCACTCTGGAGAGATCTCAAACATGTGGTTCATGCAAGACGACCAAAGACTTTGCATCACCTGAAGGTATTTTGCTAAGACAAATGGCCAGCTATACCACCTGCAAGAATTCGGGGCCTCATAGACAACTATTACAAAAGACTGCTTGCTGTCATTGATGCTAAAGGGGGCTATACACAGTATTAAGAACTAAGGGTATGCAGACTTTTCAACAGGGGTCAGTTCATTTTTTTCTTTGTTGCCATGTTTTGTTTTATGATTGTGCCATTCTGTTATGACCTACAGTTGAATGTGAATCCCATAAGAAATAAAAGGCGTGTTTTGCCTGCTCACTCATGTTTTCTTTACAAATGGTACATATATTACCAATTCTCCAAGGGCATGCAAACTTTTGAGCACAACCATACATTGACAACTGTTGCAAATTTTGTACAAATGCATTAAACATGGCGACAGAGGAGGAGGTGTTGTTATTTATGGATGTCTTAAGAAAACAACAGAAAATAGCGGCAGTGATGCCAACGAAGATGGAACATTAGACCAATAAGCTTATCCATTGTGTACTACTACTTCTACGTTTCAGTCTCGCAGAACGTCAGAGGATCTTAGGTATACTGCCCCATGATTTCTGTTGGTATTGCACCATGCATATGCGTACACTCAAGGCCTAGGAAGACATGCACAAAGGACGGACCGAAAGTATGCAGGATACTTGTGGCAGTCATGCATACACATACTTAACATGAAGTATATTAGCAGCTTGAGTCTGTTCCAGTCAGACATATCCATCCATGAGACAATTACATATAAATATATACAGTCTATATTCCAACTATTCTTCTTTCTCATTTTCTAATCTTCTTATGTATGGTTCTGATTTTCTACGTGTGTGGTTGTTAAAGAATTAACAAGAGGCAGGAGCGTGATGGAAAACTCTAGAATGTGATGAGAATCTATGCTGTATAAATGTTCTTGTTGGACTGTCTGAGTAGGGCAGGAAGTGGATAGAGGAAACATGAAAGTCCTATGTAAAGAGTAGTCCCTTTGTTGAAGTGTTTAACTTTTTTGGAAAAGATGTGTCCTGTTGATCAACTTACACTACCATTCAAAATGTTGGGGTCACATAGAAACGTCCTTGTTTTTGAAACAAAAGCACATTTATTGTCCATTAAAATAAAATAAAATTGATCAGAAATGTAGACATTGTTGTATTAACAATGTAGACATTGCTAATGTTGTAAATGACCATTGTAGCTGGAAACAGCTGATGTTCAATGGAATGTCTACATAGGTGATTGTTAGCACTACTGAAAACTGTTGTGCTGATTAAAGAAGCAAAAAAACTGACCTTTAGACTAGTTCAGTATCTTCAGCATCAGCATTTGTGGGTTTGATTACAGGTTTAAAATGGCCAGAGACAAAGAACAGTCTTCTGAAACTCGTCAGTCTATTCTTGTTCTGAGAAATGAAGGCTATTCCATGCGAGAAATTGCCAATAAACTGACGATCTCGTACAATTATGTATAGTACTCCCTTCAAAGAACAGCGCAAAGTGGCTTTAATCAGAATAGAAAGAGGGCTGGGAGGCCCCAGTACACAACTGAGTAAGAGGATAAACACAGTGTCTAGTTTGAGATAAAGACAGCTCACAGGTCCTCAACTGGCAGCTTCATTAAATAGTACCCACAAAACACCAATCTTAACGTCAACAGTTGCTGTCCTTCAGGCAGAGTTGTTCCTTTGTCCAGTGTACGTGTTCTTTTTCCCATCTTAATCTTTTCTTTTTATTGGCCAGTCTGAGTTATGGATTTTTATTTGCAACTCTGCCTAGAAGGCCAGAATCCTGGGGTCACCTCTTCACTGTTGACGATGAGATTTATTTTGGGGCCAAACAAAATTGCTTTTCTTTCTAAAACAAGGACATTTCTAACCCAAACTTTTGAATGGTAGTGTAGATAGCATATACATCAGGCATATGCCCCAGAAAGAGGGGATTCAGCGAGGTTGCATTATGCTGTCTAATTCTGTTTTGTCGCTGAGCTCAGAAAAAAAAAACATTGACTCAGAGATACTTGCCTTTATTTCTTTAAATATAAATATCCACAACAGCAGATTATAGGGGCAAGGGATGATAGAAGACTACAGGGCTGACAGTAGGGGCAAGGGATGATAAAAGACTACAGGGCTGACAGTAGGGGAGAGAGGGATGATAGAAGACTACAGGGCTGATGGAACGGGAGAGAGGGATGATAGAAAACTACAGGTCTGATGGAACCGGGGAGAAGGAAGATAGTGCAGACAAGAGAGATGAGGGGTAATAGAATACAACAGGGCTAACAGTAGGGGAGAGGGATGACAGAAGACTACAGGGCTAATAGTAGGGGAGGGGGATGACAGAACACTACTGGGCTGACAGTAGTGGTGAGGGATGACAGAAGACTACAGGGCAGACAATAGAGATGAGGGGTAATAGAATACAACAGGGCTAACAGTAGGGGAGAGGGATGACAGAAAACTACAGGGCTGACAGTAGTGGTGAGGGATGACAGAATACTACAGTGCTGACAGTAGTGGTGAGGGATGATATAATTAATCACTGATCATAAACTGGATATTAAGGACCTGTGTGAAAGCTGGCTAAAGCCTGGTGAATGTATAGCCTTAAATAAGGCCTCTCCTCCTGGCTACATTAGTGGCCCTATCCCCTGTGCTAATATTTATGACAGCAAATATCAATTCTCACTCAAACAAATGACTGGGTTTCTGTCTTTGGAGGTTTTAGCTTTGACTAAGCTGATGAAAGCTATGCACGCGACTCAATCATTTATGTCTACTATTTAAAGACCCCCTAGGACATTAGTGTTCCTCACTGAGTTTCCAGAATTATCAAACCTTGTAGTCATGGCAGAAAATATTCAGATTTCAATATTCACATGGAAAACTCCAATGTCCCTCTCCAAATGGCCTTTGAAGCCATAATTGATTGACTCAGTGGGTTTTGTCCAACATGTTTCAGGACCTACACATTGCCACAATCATCCCTCAGATTTAGTCGTGTCCCGTGGAATAGATAATGTGGATCTAACTGCATTTCCTCATAATTCTGGAATATCAGACCACCGTCTTATTACGTTTACCGTTACAATAACTAAACCATACCCAACGAGGACGTTTAAAAGCTGTGATATAAATTCTCGGACAAAGATTTTTTGAGGGTCGTCCAGACTCCCTCCCCCAATCCAAGGATGACACAGTAAATAAATTGTAACGTCTGCACCGCGTGGCACGGCTGCTCCCCCTCCTCTCCGGCGTTCCACCTTTCCAGCGTACTAACCACCGGCTGGAGACTGATGGCGGCAGAGCTCCCTGAGGACGCACCTGTTCCCCATTCACTAATTAGTTGCCTATATAGGTGTTTGTGTTACCACTGCTCCCCGTGGAATATTGTTTGTATGACTCAGTGAGTTGCTGTTAATCGCCAGATAAGAACTTACAAGTAAAGAGACTATTGATCGTTATTCCTTGTTTTAGTTTTCCTTTCTGTTTTGCCTCATCTTTACGCACTCGCACCGTCACGTAAATCTGTTAACAATCTAATCTTAACCCCTGCGTAGTACCTTAGATACGGTCTCCACTAAAAACAAAAGAAATAGAAAACACGAAACTTTGTTCCCTCATCACAGACGATGCTACAGCGCTGAGGCAAGCCTCAACGAAATTGGAACGGAAATGGAGTTGCAAGTATTTAGCCTAGCCTGGAAATAAAAGCGCTCTAATCTGCTTGATCATCTTATTTTTCCATCCTGATTGCAGCGAACAAAAATAATCATTGATTTTTGCTACAGATGCAAAGTTACCGAAAAAGCAACATTTAACAAGTGAAGTGGGTCTTAAACTTCTTAGATGAAACCAAGTGAATGCATGAACTTCTTAGATGAAAAGATCATCATTAGAAACAAATAACAGACTCCTCCGTAGAACAAGCAGTCTTCAAAAACTCAGCTGTCCGAATGGCCCTGACCGTATGGTTAGCTTTAGATGTTGTGTTAAAGTTAGGCTTTTGGATACAGGGTTTAGGTGAGTGTTCGTTTTAGGGAAAGGACATTTTTCATATGGAACTTCATTTTTGGTTTTTACTTTGATAGTTATTTGATGTGTGTCTGTGTGTGTGTGTGTGTGTTGAGTATTTGTCCGTTTAGGCAATTGCGACATTACATGATACTAACCTGGGTGTGACACACAGACGCACACCATGCCTGTTATCCCTCTTCATGTCAAAGCAGCCCAAGACCTCCCTAATAACAGCAGAGTTGCTGCTTCAGTTGCCAAGAGACCTGACAACAGGATGTACACTTTCATGAAGAAAGGGAGGGAGGGTGGGACAGAGAGAGAGAATACTAAGGTGTATAAAGAATCCCAACAATCCACATGCTGATTAATATAGGCACCAATCAGACACGTCGTTAATTCATCCGAACAAACCGTGTTTTCGACAGACCCACTGAATCGCACATTAAAGGCACACACACTGCACCAAAGCCAGAATATATACATGCTCCTACTTTGGATTTAGTTGTTCTTCCCTGGCCTATCACGTAGAATATTTAACAGACGGTGAGACGTACAGGGACATATTTTCAGCTGATATATTTTATAGATTGGGTTTTTGTTCATTCTTATGTTCATTTTGTGATTTTCTTTGCAGGGCTGTGCATTGTTGGCACCCCCCTTGCTTTCTCTTTCTGTACACACGTTTGCGTTCTTGCATCAGCATCAGGGATCAGCTGAGACATGAAGGAAAGTAGGAAACAGAGAGAGAGCGGCTCTCTTGCAGGATAAGCTGCGGCAGTCGTTTATGTGCTCGACAAATGCAGAGGCATCAAGACAGGGCTCTCGGGGCGGAGCCATCAAGACAGGGCTCTCGGGGCGGAGCCATCAAGACAGGGCTCTCGGGGCGGAGCCATCAAGACAGGGCTCTCGGGGCGGAGCTATCGAGGTGGAGCTATCAGGGCGGAGCTATTGGGATATGAACTTAATTTGGCACGATCTGACTGAGGCAAGGCTGGAAGCTTCTGGAATGCCACCACACATAGGGGAGGAATGTCAAAACACAAGTAATCTTTCAGTCCCTCTTGTGCACTCACATACTGTGCATACCACTCTATTGACAAACCTGACAATGAACGTCAACTGGACTGGACTTACAATGGGAGAGTTAATTCAACAATAGAAGCATTAAACATTAACTATAATTCACAATCAACAATAACAGAAAGGTGAATTCTTACCTTTTGTACTGCTGACAAAGTGTACCATTTGATATCAAACAAACACAAAACACAATCAGAAAGAACATTGTGTTTAACTGGGCAACCATTGTTCTGTTGAAATAAGAAAAACTACATCCACTCTGTAATACAACAGCATTGGATCCATTTCTAAAACTATTCACTCCCCCCGGTGTGTTTAATTAGGTCTCAGTTCTACAGACATTATCTAATCAATAACACCATAACAATTCAAAATGAAAGCGTTATGGTACAAACTAATAAAATAAAGATCCCTCAAGGGGAAAACAGTCATTGTGTTTATTTATATTGTAATCTGTACATGCAAGTGTTCTATTCTTGGTTGATGTTATGGCGACAGTTGAGGTCTCTTCGGGCTCCTGTACTGTGTAGTATCGTTATTACATGCAGTACAAGTCAAAAGTTTGGACATTTACTTAAATGGGTGTTTCCAAACGTTTGACTGGTCCTGTACATGTAGTATATGAACATGCTGTATATATACACAATATTATATTTTTCATATGTGCAAACATTACATCAGAATATTTACTAGAAATGCCAAAGAACAGATTCTCAATCAGAGGAAAATTACCTACTTTCTTGCAGCATCTTATCTGCGGTCACCATGGAAACAGAAGATGCAACTAGCCTTCGGTACACTTGGGGAGCCTGCTTTGACATCACCATCACCACTACTTTCCACAACCAGGACTGGAGGGGAGGCTAGATGTATGAAAGCCAGAGAAGCTACACGAGCAAGAGAGTGGTTGGCTAGGACAGTGTATGATAAGGTAGGAAGGAAAAGACTGAGGCAGAGCCTCAAAAGACTTGCAAGAGAGCATGCAGCATTGCCTCTGCCCTCTTACTATGTAGGCTTATTTCAGATCCATATGCCACAAACTGAAATGAAATGAATGGAATGCATGCAAAACAAACAATACCAATGGGTATATAAGGAAGACATTGAGATATGCCTGACTGAGACTTGGCTGGACAACACAATCACTGATTTTGAATTAAGCTTGGAGTGGTGTGAAAACACAGGCAGTTCTTTAAAACACCCAATCTGTGCCCTGCTACCAATCTGTCCCTGGCTCTGTAACATGTTACATTTCCCACTAATCATCTAGAAATATGTCACCCAAACCAAAGGAAACTAACAAAGAAATCTATCAACAAAAAACCATAACAGCTAGTGTTTAGAAATTAGGTCAAAATGGTCAATACCTGGATTTAAAAGACACTCACCAAGCAATAAATTTGCCTCGCCTAAAACAAAATGGATCCAGACACCAATAACTGTGTAATGCATGAAATCCAAAGTGGAGCAAAAAACAAAGAAAAGAAAATTAAAGCTTCAGGCTTCTTGAAAATGCACAGAAAATAAAGTGGTAGAGAGCAATTGAAGGTGTTGCTCTCTTGGGTCTCATTCAAACTGAAGCCTTCTGCTTGTACCTATTAAATATCACCTGGGCCTGCACAGGTGGAAGATATCCTGGCTATCAAGGCAACCAGCACAGGTGAAATCATGTGAATCTAACCGCAAGTGCCAGGTGTTTTCTTCAAGCTTTTTAACCACTCTCTGAACACTCCAAATCAACAGTAGGGAAATCCTCCACCATGTATCCAGTACAAGTCTAGCTTCAACAACCACTATTGCCCATAGCTTTAAACTCATTAATGAAAAGCTTTGAAAGAGGGTATGCTCCCATATAGATTCACTCCGGTTTGCTCCATTGTTTTGACACATTGGTGTTATTAATGACACAGTTCCCTATTACACCATGCCTAGATTACATTAGATTCAAATTTATTGTCATTGAACAAGTACAAGTACAGTACAACGAAATGCAGTTAACATCTAACCAGAAGTGGAAATAAAAGAGGGCAGACATTTACAAGTATTAAGTATAATGTCATGTTACAGATGTGACATATAGATTTGCAATGTATAGATGTGCAATGAAGGCAAATGCAGTACAAATGGCAATTCTAAATGTGCAATGAAGGCAATTAGAGGAGGCCAGAAACTTTACAAGCATTACAAGCATTTACAAGCTAGTTAATTGTATGTTGCATGTGGGATGGATAGTCGTGCGATGAGGCAAATGCAAGTACAAATGGCAATTCTAAATGTGACCCGAGGCAAATTGTGCAATCAAGGCAAGTTCGAAGGTGTAGAGTAGCATGTGAAACTGAAATGAAGAGATAGAAGCAATGAGGTAGACATGTACATGTAACAACAGAAAAATCCAAGTACAGTGGCAATTCTAAATGTGCACCCGAGGCAAATTGTGCAATGAAGGCAAGTTGAAGGTGCATGGTGGCATGTGCAACTGAAATGCAGAGATTTCAGCAATGAAAAAACAGTTTGTGGCATTGATGTGAAGGGTCCCTGATGATGCTGCTTGCCCTATGCAGACACTGCTTGCACTGGAGTTCTGCGACGGCAGGAATCTGGGCACCAGTGGTTTTCACTACCCTGGTTTTCACCATCCGGTGCAGGGCATTCCGGTCGGCCACGGAGCATCCGCCAGAACACACTGTGGCCCAGTTAGTCAGAATGCTCTCGATTGTGCAGCCTATCTGTCTTCCACAAGGATCTTGGAAGACAGATAGGCCTTCTTCAGCCTCCTCAAAAAGTACAGGCGTTGCTGAACCTTTTTGACCAGGGTTGAGATGTTGAGGGCCCAGGAGAGGTCCTCAGAGATGTGGAATTTGAAGCTGGACACGCTCCACCTTAGTGCCGTCGATGAGAGCTGGGGCATGACTGAAGCCTTTAGACTTCCTGTAATCCACAATGAGTTCCTTGGTTTTCTATACATTGAGGGCCAGGTTGTTGTCAGCGCACCATGCCACCAGGCGTTTGACCTCCTCCCTGTAGGCTGACTCACCATTGTCACTGATCAGGCCTACCACAGTGGTGTCGTCTGCAAACTTGACGATGGTTTTGGAGCTGTGAACAGTAATGCATTTGTGGGTGAAGAGGGAGTACAGGAGGGGGCTCAGCACACAGCCTTGTGGAACACCAGTGTTCAGGATCAGAGTGGAGGAGGTGAAGTTGTCTAACCTGACAGACTGGGGTCTGTTGGTTAGGAAGTCCAGAGTCCAGTTGCAGAGAGAGGGGCTGATCCCCAGTTCATGGAGTTTGTTGACCACCCCCTTGGAGAAGCTCAAGACATGCATAATAGTGTAGTTTTCTTTGCTTTTAAATTATGGACCAAGCTAATATATAGAATTGTTTTACAATGTTCATAATATGGATTTTATGAAAACCCTATATAAATTCCTATATAATCAGATCTTAGACAGAATTTGTAAAAGGCAAAATAGATTAACCAAAAAAGTACTTCTAAAGGCCTCTATTTCATAATTCCATATACATGTTTGGAACCCCTTTATTAAAAAAAAAACAAATGGACATGGCTAATTTCAAACAGGTCCCTGACGGTTATATGCTACTACTACTCAGTTGTAACTCAAATGGTTTGGTTGTAACAGCCAGTTTTGTAGGATGACAATTTGTGGAGGACATTCCAGTGATGTAACTTAGTGTTGCAAAGCGTGTGTAAGTCACATGCAATGACTGACAGCACCATCTTGTAGCCTAGATGTGCTTTTTACACTTATTTCTATATCACATGGTTGGGGTTTAAAAACAGTTTACAGTGCCATTGGAAAGTATTTAGACCCTTTAAATTTTTCCACCTGTTGATATGTTAAAGATTTAATTTACGATCTACACACAATATCCCACAACGAAAAAGCAAAAACACTTTTTTATATAATATATTCCAATTAATTAAAAACTTTATAAAAACTGAAATAGCTGAAATGTACATAAGTATTCAGAATCTTTATTCAGTACTTTGTAGAAGCGCCCTTTGACCGCTTCGAGTCTTCTTGGGTTAGATGCCTCTAATAGCTTTGCACATCTGGATACCATTTGGGCAATTTCTCCCATTCTTCCTTACAAATCTTCTCAAGCTCTGTCAAATTGGACGACAAGCGTTGGTGAACTGTGATCCTCAGGTTAGTAGTGAGTAATATGGCAAAAATTTCGTATCACAATATTTTCAGTCAGGATCATGATACACGATATTATCACACACTCAAGGATATTCACAGACTTTTCCCCAAAGATACTCCAGTGTTGTCTTGGCTGTGTGCTTTGAGTCATTGTCATGCTGAAAGATGCATCTTCACCCCCAGGTGGAGGTCCTGTCCACTCTCCTTCAAGGTCCTCTCTCATTTTGCTCCATTCATCCTTACCACTATCCTGACCAGTCCCTGCTACTGAGAACCATCCCCATAGCATGAGGCTCCCACCAACGTAGGGATGGTAATAGCTAGGGGATGTGTGGTACCTTGTTTTGAGTAGACATTACACTTGGCAATCCGGCCTAATTTGACTTTGTTCTTATCAGACCAGATCATATTTTTCCTCATGCTCTCAGAGTCCTTCAGATGACAAGATATTTGCCTTCTACTCAAAAGAGAAGTTTAGCCTCTCTAACATAAAGAGCTAATTAATAGAATGCTGCCGAAATGGTTGTCCTTCTGGCAGCTTATCTATCTGCAGGGAAATCTCAGAAGTCTACAGAGAGTTCCTAGGACTTGGTTTTTGAGAGTTCCATGGCTTGGTTTTTGTTATGAAATATACTGATCCAACCTAAAAAAGGCAATAATTCACATTTATATTTTTTAAGTTGATTTAACCTTTATTAATTAGCATTGATTCCGTAAAGTCTTATTTGTATATTTCCCAGCACGCCTATTTAGAAAAATGTGACATATACCCACCCGGGTCTGTGGTTGTTAGTGACAGAAAAGTGAATGCTAAATAAATGTACACTCTACGCATAATGCAAATTTACAATTATGCATGACATATTTTTTTGTGTGACCTTAATTCCACATCTTATCAACTACCCCAGACATAGAAGTCACAGTAAGCATGTATGTTGAGGGTTAAATATTCCCCATTGGAATCCAGCTAAGAGCATAGCCAACATCCACACTCTGCATTCAGAATTACTACAGTAGTAAAATGCTTAGTAAAACGTCTGAACAAGACTAGCTAAGCCAAATTAACTGGAACAAGCATCTCAGTAATGGGTGCAATAAAGCCAATGGCTTATAGACTGGATTAGGTAAAAAAATAGATTATTAATTACTTTTTAATAATATAAATGTGTGCATGAAGAACCAAAGATATAAAAACGTCTTGCAACAAAGCATTCTGGGAAAATGTTGATGGTGAATCTCCAGTCCCTTTCGGCTCACTCAATAAACCTGCATAGAATGAAACATTTGAAATATTTAGGCTTACTTTCTGCAGGCAACAAAAACAATCAGGTTTTACAACTAAGCTAATAATTTTAAATGGAATGAAAATGAATGCATTGGATGAACAACAGCTTGTTATACTATTTTCGGTGTATGGACAGGTGTGTGCCTATCTAAATTATGTCTAAACAACTGCATTTGACACAGGTGGGCTCCAATGAAGGATACACAGGATACATCTGAGCTCAAATGTGTCCTATTTAATGAACTATAACAAAGTCTACAGCACTGCCAGCATCCAGGTCCCTGGAGAGCATTTATGAACAAATTAAAGTGGCAGAAGAAAGGTAAACAAAACTTAAACATAAAAAAAAAAACATAAAACCAGCAGGACTGGGCTGGGCAAGGATAGACTGGGCAGTGTGGGGCTGGGCTGGGCAAGGATAGGCTGGGCAGTGTTGGGCTGGGCTGGGCAGGGCTGGACAGGGCAGGGCAAGGATAGGCTGGGCAGTGTTGGGCTGGGCTGGGCTGGGCTGGGCAGGGCTGGGC
>JACXGI010011118.1:8735-25799 GCA_016801175.1 Esox masquinongy | reverse complement strand
TGCTGTAGTAAAATCAAAGGGTGCTTCAACAAAGCATTAGTTTAAGGGTGTGCACACTTATGCAACCAGGTTATTGTGAGTTTTTTATTTTTTATTTTTCCACCTCAAAGATTTCAGTTTCATTTTCAATTGAATTGTTCACGTTATAGGTCACATTAAAGGTGAAAAAAGTTCTGACATGATTTATCTTTGTCTCATTCTTTTACATCACAAGAACCTGGCATTTTAACAGGGGTGTGTAGACTTTTTATATCCACTGTATATATATATATATATATACAGCTCCGGAAAAAATTAAGAGACCACTGCACCTTTTTCTTTCATTTCCAAAAAAGTTGAAAAGGAAAGTTTTGACTAAGGAACAGAAGCGTTCAATTTGCAGTGGTCTCTATAATTTTAACCCTTCTGTTCCTCACTCAAAACCTTCCTTTTCAAATATTTTGGAAAGGAAAGAAAAAGGTGCAGTGGTCTCTTAATTTTTTCCGGAGCTGTATATCAGTTCACAATGCCTGGCTGATATACTCTGGTATATATGGGGAATAGAACAAAGAATATTGTGTTTATTTGCCCAACCCTACTATGTGTATATATATATATACATATATATGTATGTATATATGTATCAGTGGTGAACCGTGACTATTGGAGCTAGGCCCTCAGTTGCGGAAAAAGATCTGGCGTCATACATATAGAGAACTGCCTGTGTATACAGAGCATGACTTGAGACCTTTCTTTTGCAGACCTACGTAGGCGAAGCAATTCTTTGATGACAGAGTCAAACGGTCCTAAGCTACGCCTCGGCTGTGGCTCACAGAAGCAGCACACATACACAACGGTGGCAAATATTGATAGCAGGAACCACGTTAGAAGAAAATACCATTGTTTCAAAGAAGTATTTGCCAAAACAGTCACTCAAATAGTGGCAGGATAAATTCAACCACACAACTACTCACATTGTTTCAAGACTACGGACAGTATATGCTGTCAGAGAGAAAAAAGTTGCACTGTATTCGATGTCCAGCATGCAACAATAAAAAAAATGCACCACAAGAAATGTCATGTACCCAGTACTTCCTATTGCAAAGTCATTACCTTTGTTTTTACCACACAACCAGTGCTCAAAAGTTGAAATAATATTTTACCAGTGGGTAACCATCAGGGCCCTCTACACCCTCTGAAAGGGCCTAAGGATAGTTATTTTTTTTATCTTGGAAATTAAACCTTCTGTTTCCAACACAAACTGAAGAAATTCAATAGGAAGATCATTACAATTAAGACAAAAAAGATGAAATCAATGAAAACAAAATTGCAAATTATAATGTATAAAAATATACAGAGATTTCTATCTATCCTTAGGCCCTCTCTGAGGGCGTAGAGGGCCCTGACTGTTCCCCACTGGTATGTATGTATGTATGAATGTACATATATATATATATATATATAACTTTAGGAGCAGCTTACATGTAATGTGATCAAAGGGATAATTTTATGCAATTCCATACAAAACCTTGTCACCAGTTCCAAATGTTCATGAACTTAATACTTTATAGGGATGCGGAACTTTGAATCCAAATATGAATGTACTCAACAGGAGTGGGTCTATGTTGAGTGCTGTCCTGCCCTTGTTTATAGAACAATAATAACAAGCCATTACACAACTGGAATGACAAAAGATCAAGGGGGGCATGTCATTTGCAGGTTCACCAAGCTGACACCGCCCAGACTAATGGCTGCCCTAGGAAAAGTGGATCAACTTGTCTTTGCCACATACCTTCCTGGTACTTTGGGACAATCTCTGCAGTTATTACTGATACGCAAATATCACAAGAAGACAAAAAAAGAATATGAATGTACTCAAAAGAGCTACAAGGACATTACTAGTTATGTTATGTTATTTTGTTCATGTAAAACAAATTACAGTGCAGGCCATAAGTATTTGGACAAGACTTGTTGTTTTGGCTATGTTCTCCAGTCCATTGGATTTGAAATAAAACAGTGACAAAGAGGTTAAAGTGCAGGCAGTCAGATTTAATTTGAAGTTATTTGGTATTTACATCCATAAATTGTGAACTGTGTAGGAATTACAGACCTTGTCAAACACTGCCCTCGCATTTTAGGGGATCAATATTATTTGGACAAATGTACATAATCTTAAATAAAGTTGACATATTTACTACTTGGTTGCAAATTCTTTGCATTCTATATGACAGCCTGAAGCCTATGACTCATAAACATCAACCAACATTGGGTATGTTCCCAGGTGACACTCAGTCAGGCCTGTGCTGTACGTCTACAGTCTTGTGTTCAGCATGTGAAAGGTATCCTCAGGTGTATTAAGGTCAGGTGATTGCCTCTGACAGTCAAGAACATTCAGCACCTGATGGTCCGTAGCGTTCGGTACAGGTTTAAGTGGTTTGATGGCACAAGTAGTAGCCCTACCAACATTAAGTCGCAGCGGTCCAGATGTGAGATGACAAGTGTCTGGATCTGATGTGAGGTTGTACCTTGTACTCATGGACCCGCAGAAGCAGCTCAGTACCTTTGATGTCAGCAGAAAATGCCAGGGTGTTGTCTAGGATGACTCCCAGGGTTATTTCCGCTCTGGGAGGTTGACACGGCGGAGTTATCAGCTGCATGCAGAGGTTATGGATCGGACAGGAGAAGGATCCCAGGAGGAGCAGCTCTATTTCGTCGAATTTGACCATGAGATGGTGGACCGAAATCCATGCAAAAATGTGTGTCACCACCTGTGTGGAAAAGGAGAGCAGTAGTCAAGTGTCATCCACATACCAATGCCAGGAGAGACCATGCGAATATATGACTGAGTCAAGTGATTTGGTGTACACGGAGGGGGCCTACAGCTGAGCCCTGGGGAACGCCAGAGAGGATAAGCCGGGGAGCAGACAGAGATCCTCCTCCACCAGGTGTCAGGAGCACCTGGCCAGGTAGAACGCAATCCAACGGCGTACAGATACTTAGACGCCCGTCCTTGAAAAGGATGGAGAAATGGAAATGATAATGTCAAAGGCAACAGTGAGATCCAGGAGTATAAGAGAGAGAGAGAGAGTCAGCTTGTGTAGTGTGAACAGCCTCTTACTAGTTAGGGTTGATGAGATTATTCCACCTTACATAGGGATGAAAGGCTTTTCTTTTTTTTACCTGGCTGGCTCAGTGTTTGGATTTAGCATCGTTTTGGTTACTGGTCAGATTGTTCTTCCTGATAAAACAATTATTACATTAAGATTAGATATTAGAATAATATTAGATTAATGTAATATATATATAAACACATCTGGACAAGACAGAGAAGAGACAGTTGAATTGCAGTGGGAAAGAACTGCTCTTGCTGAAGCAGTATAAGTGTACTGGACACGCAGTGGCCTTATAGTTGTGCTTTTAGTTTGAATAAGTGAATTGGCCGTTAGCCAATTCGATGTTGACTCCGAAGGTTCAAAGCACACAAATGCATCCAGCTGGTATTGCTATTTTTTTTTAAGGGTAAACGCTCACCTCCCATTTCGTTAAGAAATGTAGCATTACAAAAACTGACACACTCTTCTTATAACACCGCTGCACTCATAACCAATAAGTCGTACATACCAGTTCAATCCATCTAGAGTTCTGTAACTATATGGTGATAAGTCCTGTTTGTTGTGTAGTCATAAATACGAGGTGAATTTGTTGAGAAACGCTAATGGGATGAGGGAAACAAGTTTCCTAGTGGATTTTTCAATTTCTTGATTTTTGTGCCAAACTGCAAGATACACTTGGTCACAAACGCATTATATGGCAGCATTTAGACAGCTGAGTAAGATTTTTTCAAACGAATTGACCAATCTCATTAGATTTTATTTCGAGCTTTATCAGAGTTTATCAGATTGGTCAACAAAGTGTAGAAAATTATATCCGAATTGGGTTATTTGCGCAAAAGCAGCCTGATAGGAATAACATCTCATTTGTAGTCAGTTTTCTTTGTAAGTTAATTAAACATTCTGTAGACATCCAGACATTGCATAAAGTTACGCAAAATACACTAACTTATGCGCATTTTAAGGTCGTATGTAAACATCCCGGTTCCCTCGCTCCGCCCTCTTGACCCTCCCCCAATTCCCTCCACTCCCTCTCTTCCATAGAACCTATTAAGCGATAAACTCCGGGACAGAAAATGGCGACGGCGGGGAGCCGGACCTCGTCGTCGGGAATATATGAGTCGAATAACGGCACAAATATTGGAAGTGGTCCTCAGGGAAACTCAAGCACCCCTAGTCTTCCAAGCAGTCCGGGTAAGGCAAAGAGTAGTACCGGGGAAAACGCACAATGGAGACGTAAAGAGCTACGGAAAGTCCGAAGTGTGGATCTGGATAAACCTGAGTCGCTGCTCCTGTCTCCAGAGACTGGAACGGCTCCGATATCAGCGCAGCTGCACTTCTTGTCTATTTCCTCGCCGGGTGCAGTCCAGGCAACTTTATTACAGCAAACTCACCACATTCAGCAGAGTAACTCACTAACTGACCACCCTCTCTCAGATAAAACGAGTAATAATTTCTCTCCAGCCGCTCAGGAATTGTTGAACATTTCTTTAAAAAACAGCAGCGACCATCTCAGTCCGGATAATGGTGCTACCGGAACTTCAATAGAACTGAGCGCTACACAAAATAGGTAAGATATAAAAAATTGTCTCCAAGTGCATGTATTTTGAATGATCATGGATACTTTGTATGTTTTTGGTCAGATTGTCAGTTGGAGACAGATTCTTATTTTGTTGCTGAACTTCGTAGGATTAGTAATATTGACATACGTTTCAATCAGTTCTCGCAAAATATTTTATTGGTTAATAAATCATGGTAAATATGATTCTTGTGGAATTATGAATGATCGTTATTCGAAAAACATTTCTCGTTACGGACGCCAGAGAAGTCATGGTCTGACCCGTTCAAACTCGTATCTTCATTCGTATAGCCATTTGTGTCAGGCTATGTGAAATTTGGAAGTAGAAGCTCAAGTGATACTGACGTGCTTCACAGTCAGCAACACTGAGTTTCTCTAGGAATGGGTTTCCCGTGAGTAAGGGATTTGAATGTCATCACTTTACACTAAGATTTACTGTTGGTCAAGATCTTCAAGCAGGAATGCCAAATTCTGCTGTTTTTGCATCCTTTGCTATGCAGTTTTCTACGGTTCGACTGTATGCTTTGTTTTGGGTATACACCGCACACACAGACACACACTTTCTAACTGTTGTGATTTTAAATGAATAAACATAAAGCTATTATAATATGTTTTAACATTCAATATCAATGTCCGTTATCTATCATTCAGCATCATTCAAGGCACGCAGGTGCTTAGGCTTTAGCTCCCTCAGAACATTGATTCTGTGTACCTTTTTTGCTGTTAAACAAAGTGCCCCGGTTAATGAGTGACAAACAGTGCAAAGATCAGTTAAAATAATCATGTGAGAAAGTTGAAAGTCACCTGAGATGAGTGACAGGTTTTTTCGTTTTTTGTTTGTAGAAAAGAAAGATGAAGCGAGAGGAGAATTTGTTGCAACATGAGACGTTGGCTTTTGGGACTGTACTGATAACGAAAGATGAATAGGATGTTGAAAGCTAAAGAAATGGATGGAAAGAGAGCTGGAGTGCATTGTGGCGTTTCTTGTCCAGCATAATGGGCTAAGGCAAACCAGCAGAGTCCCCTCACCGCACAAAGGTAGAATTCCAACTAACAACTGAACCCCATTCACCAAAGACCCACTGTTGGACCTCAGAGGCCCAAGCCCTTTCCTGCAAACAATAGTTTCCTGGATTAACTTCAGTCCTCTCTCTCCCTCTCTCTCCGCCTTTAGTCCATCAGTACGACATACAAAGAAAATTATGACTTTGTTTTGGTTTTATAATGTTCGGAACATCATTCGTAGTTCTGAACGGCACACAGAACTGTTACTCATGTCATGCGTAGTCATTTTTCTCCCTATTGTCATAGTTCTGTGATGCCTCTTTTAGAAGTTTTTAGCTTGAAATAACTGTTCAGATGAAATTACTCCCTTCACGTTTGAAGCTAAATTTGCGCCGAGAATGCTTGTGACGAGTCAGGTGAAGAACCGCACCACTATCAATGGTCACAGTGATTTATTTGGCTGGTTAAAATGTCTCAAGGATATTACGTCCTTTCACAGTTACTGGAGCAAAACATTGAAAGCTTATCCCAAAACTGGTATGTTCTTATTTAGTCAGGCGTCATTGCCGTGTCAATGGCTTGCAGTGACTTGCAGTTCATAAACTGTACACAACATGCGATTGTGTTTGTGATAAACGATTGCACTTAAAATCTCTGGTAAGTTTACAGAAGCGTTAACAGCTGTGAGGAACGCTGCGGAGGTTGTGTCCGGTCTCCTGACTGTGGGTTTGTCAGAGTTTACGTGAGTAGTTTTGATGTTAGTAGCAGTGGCGTCGTTAGGCCTGGGCGTCGGGGCTATAGCCCCGGAGCTTTTATGAATAGCCCCGGATCTCAAATTGACCAAAAATCATAATAAAAAAATAGCCCCTGATCTATTCATCTATAATTCTGATCGCGCTTTATGACAATGTAGACCGCTAGCATGTACATCAAAATTTTCCTCCACGGTGTAGGCTACATACATTCTGTCCCCGACGGGGGGCGGGGGGGCGGCTAAGCCACGAATGTATTTTGATCCTAGCAACGCATCTGGTTAGTAGCAAGTAGGTAGTTGCTCAGGTGTCACGTTGGCTTCCCTTGTTGTCTTTGGCCTTCAGGCTAATGCCTTCAGGCTCCTGTGTCCCTTTGAAATGCCCTGACATTGGACATGTTGCGTGCTTTTAAGGGAGGCTGGTGTGTTGTACAATTCCCCCCAAGCGTTTGCATATTGTAGAAACAGCATCTGGTCTGACAAAGAAAAAGGCATTGGTTTTGCGTCAGTACATGAATCACTCGCTGACAGGTTGTCTCCGGAATATCAAAGACCGTCACTCGTTTTTGTGGAGTTATTCATAGCAGGTTTTTTTTCTCCCTAAACAAAGCTTGCAGGTAGGTGTTGTCATGAGCACTCACAGCAGGTGTTGACAGTGTTTCAAAAAAGGTCTGTTACTCAGCGTAAGGGCTGTCTTACTCCGTTGAAACGTGTCTACTAAAAATGACGAGGGATCAGAAAAAGGCCTTTTAAAAGCACACCGCTCCATCTCCTTGGTCTGGTATCTTTAAGGGTTCAATTATTCAGCGGCCTGGATTTCCCTTACTTCCTTTCTGAAGACTTCTCCCCACCATCCTTGGTGTTGGCTGCATATTAAGGTCAGACATTCTGTCGGACTCTGTTTGTACGCTTCAGACCGACTAGCCAGGGGGACTGAGGGGCACACTGAATGTGACACTTCTCGCAAGGTCTTTATTTCATTTTTACCGAGCCTTAACTAGAGAGCCTAGTGGTTAGCCTCTGACCAGTGACCAAAAGGTTGCCAGATCGAATCCCAAAAGTAGTTCTCTCCATGAACATGGCAGTTCCTAGGTCGGAGCTGAAAATAAGCCCCTTTCCGTAGCCAGACGTACCTGGTCAACTGAAGGTATAATAATATTAAGCTACACGCGAGTGTGGTGCCAGTATGATGGATGGGTCTGAGTTTTGTGTATGTTACATTATTGTTCCTGGTTTAATCCTACATGCCCTCTTCCATTTTGAGGGTTACCGGAGTGGTCAAGCTGTAAGTCGCATTTCCATGAGCCATTTCATTCCTGAAAGATGTCATCAGACGATCACTCTGATGAGAAGCTGCACCTCCATTGACTTTTCATCCATATTTTCCTCAGTTCAGCCATTTTAACTTGCTTGGCTCCATGGTGTGTTCACATTGAAACTGGACACAATTCACCGGGGACCTTAACCTCGACCGACCATTTGGCACTTGAACGGCTGATAGGTGTGGAACCTGACTATTGTGCTTTTTGCTTTTGAAGGACAGAGGTTTCCTTTGGAAAAGACGAAGCTGGGACGTGGCCAATCAATGGGTGTTCCCCACTCACAGGGTCGCAGTTAATTTGTGTTTGCATTTGCAACGGATGGGCAGGAGTTCTGATGTTCTAGTATGCAGTTGACCGGGAGTATGATGCACGATAAGATATTCTGTGTGGTAATGTGTAGACTGTCAGCCATCTTTTAGGGCTCTTCTTTTTGATTTTTAATGTATTCTGAATTATAACGTGACGTTGCTCATTTGCATGTGAGAACACTAAATGTTTTTTATTATGGTTGCCCTTTCTATTTCTTGCCTGTTAGTTCTATTCTTCAGCACTGGTTTTTGAAAGTGGTTGAGCACATTATTTAAAATTTGGGCTGAGTAGAGAGACAAAAGGAATATTTTCAGATTTAATTGGGATTCTTGTTTGGATGATCTGACATCGATTCTTTAAATAGAGAAATAGATTTTATTAACTGATGTATTTTCACAGGAGGTAATAAAACATTTTATTTGGCGGACGCTTTTCTAGACACTCAAGTGTAACCGGTCGGTTTCAGCTTCTGTGTTGTTTGATAAACGACTCTGAAGACAGCTGACTCAATTGGAACTTGTTTATTTCTGATGATAATGCAATACTTAGGTTATTATTAGGGAACGATGTTAAGACAGTATTGTCAATTAATGTTAAGGAAATAAAGTTGACAAGCGAGAGACTGGTGTACATGGAGGACGTTTTAGCATTTCATGCATCAAGCCTTTTGTGTCGTTGATGCTGGCGTGTTGGCCCACATCCTTGCCCCAACACTGTTGGGGGGAAAAAAGTAGGGGAAACAGTGATGTCCATATGATCTATTTTGCAAGAAAGGTTTGAGATTTAGCTAATTTGCTATTATGTCATGGTAGTTTATAAATAAGGTACCTTTTTATTTTTAATTGACATTTTGTAAAAGAATAAATATTAGTTATTTATAATTGTTAAATAAAAATCAATTCAATGTAATATTTTCGTTCTGGTCATCAATTTTTTTTAACATAAATCTTTAGTAATCCATGAAGTTATACAAGCTGGAGGGTTCCCTGTGCAGTTCATAGCCTTCATTCTCAGAGAATCTCAAAAGCCATGTTTGTATTGTAATTGACATTATATCCATTTTACATTCACGTTTTAGTCATTTAACAGACACTCTTATCCAGAGTGATTTACAATAAGTGCATTCCTCTGAAGGTGTCTTGGACAACCCACATCTGACAATCATGATAAGTTCACTTTCCTTCATTGAAGCCATTAGTTGGCAAAGTCAGTGCCAGAGAAATCGAAGTGCATAATTTTTATTTTTCTCGGGGTGTGGGGGGGGATACACAAGTTAATCCAAACTAAATTAAAATAGAATCTGAATCAAAACGTGACCTTGTGAATCGAAATTGAATTGAGAGATCCGTGCCGATAAGCAGCCCTATCATAAAATCCTTGTTTTTTGGCTGCTGTGTAGTATTTATTCACCTCAGGCTTTTGCACACAGCGCATTTGATCCTTTTTAAAAAAAATCTTAAATGACAAGTTTAAATGAAGCTAGAACTTCAGTTATGCTGCGACACAGTTTAGCTTTCCCACAGCAATGTTACAATGCAGCAATTGGTGCTTGGATGAACAAAGAAACGCAGGGTGAGTAATGATTGGTCAGTGGACTAAGCTGTTTGAACCAATACCTACAGCCGTGGAAATATTTTCATGGCTTCCTCATTGGCCGATGAAGGTCACTTTTGTGTTTCTATAGGCTATAGGCTGGAGTAGGTTCTCACGCTTGTTTTCTATAAAACCAATGATTTGTTTGCAAGGTGGGACTTTTCGGATGAATTGTCATGCTCTTCCCCTTCCAGCCGCATACAGCTCCTGAGGTTGTCATGCCATTTTACGTAAGCTTTGCTGTTATCTGCAGTCTCATCACATCAGAGGTAATTTGTGAAGCAGACTTCCTTTGGGCTGCGCCCCTCCCAGCAATCGCAAACTTCACATTTGTGGTTTCAGAAGGAGAGCTGTAAAATTCCCTGCATGTGCGCATCGCTTAGGATTCATAATTGAGAGTTTCCTGAAGAAATGTAATCTCACGTTACGTTTTTTGGATGGTGCTCCGGGCGTAGGTTTCAAACACAGCTTTACTCCTCTCGAGATGGAGATGTTAAAGATTGGAAGCAGTGTTTGCGCTTGGATCATGATTTTTTTGGGTCGTTTTCGGTCTGGGGGGGGCAGCATTATTTATTTCACTTCTTGTGTTATCCTGTCATCATGGTGAATGAGTCATCGCGGACAGCTGGGGGGAGCGGCTGTTTTGGAGTAAACTTCAAATTAGTAGCTGGCTAACATCTGGATGCCCGAAGACAAAGAGAAAAGCTGGTGCACAGCAAACCCCATTGCCCTTCAAAGAATATTACTTCACATTGCAGCTCTTAAAGGGAAAATCCAGTGTATATCACTATTTAAAGTATTTTTTTTTTAGTCTCCGTGCTCAATAATGACTGACTGGAGGTGATTCAGACATAATTGTGCACCAGTATTCTTGAAAATCCACAGTGGGAAAGTTCAACCAGTGACGTCATTGTTTGGCTGAGCCTTCTGTCTGACTTAAACATGAGTAGAGTCACGTTTTGAAGTAATTTTTGTGGCCTTTGTGTTTCGCCCATTGCTTGATCACACTAGTAGCGGGTAGATATGATTGTCCTTGTCCAGTAGAGCCACTGGACCGGTCTCAACAATGTTCCTGTCAGCCATGACATTGAAGGATAGCCAAGTGGACAAATTTTCTCTGGCTTTGTAAAGACTGCAGCCCGACCTGAGCCCTGTTCCTATCCTCAAGGCTAGACTTCTCAAAACAGGGGTGGTACTAAAGATAGTCTTTTTGAGATTTCAAAACAATTGCTGCTTTTGATGATTTGTCATTACTAGAAGAACTGGACATTGCTATGAATTCTGGGTGATGTGGTTGGATTACTACCAGGAAATGTTGATGGCCCCTTTCAACCCATGAAACACTTATTTGTGTCAGGTGAGGAAATTCCAAGTTTTAGTGGCACGTCATATGTTAATACCATATTAATGGACATATATTGCTTAATAGAACTGTAGTGACATTTGTCTTTAAAGAATAGCTAATTGTTGATGTTGGGAGAGTTGTTCACTGAATTGAGTTTGATTTAAAGAGGCACCAGAGGTGACCTCCGAATGTTAACTTGTGCAAAATGGAGATGGACCAATGATCATCCACCAAAGTTGACATGTTCTAGACCAGGGGTATTCAAATCTTGCCCTACGAGGGCTGCAGCCCACTGGTTTTCCCTTCCACCTCATCACTTATCGCACCCATCTGGTGTCCCTGGTTTAAATAAGTCCCTGATTATGGGGTTGCAATGAAAAAATGGAGTGGATCTGGCTTTGGGCCTGATCTGAACAGCCCTGTTCTAGAGGGTAGAGCTACGTGTCATTTCTGCTAAACATCAGATACAGTTACATCTAAAACAGTGACCCTTTTATAGAGGGTGACCGGCTCATTCGCTTGTAATGCCATGTTTTTCACTTCAGTCCCGTTTTGTGGAAGAGAGGCCTTTTGTGAACCTGACCAGAGGATCTCAACCCGCATTTGCTTGCTGTTAAGTGTGCAGCGCGGGCTCAAAAAACGTGGTGTTTGAGTGTGAAACGTGACACACGGCTCCCTTTTCTGTAGTCAAGGTGAGTTGTGGAGCCCCTCCCACCGAGTCACGTGATTGTCATCTTCCCTGGGAGAGTGCCGGGTGGAGCGGGTGGAGCTGGAGAGTGCTTTGATCCTTTGATGTTGTTGTCCGCTGTGCCCCTGTTTCCACTGCCCCCCATGTAACTTACTGTTATGTTTAAAGGCTTTGTGTTTTGTGGCGAAGATAGCTGCAGACCGATGTGGTTTTCAATGACTCAACGTGGCTTTCAACATTTTGTCTTCAGTCACTCATTTGAATCCAGCAAATGGGATTTTCCAGTCTTGAACATGACATTCTGCAGCTAAAGTTATTTCTCTAGAGTTTTTGACAAATGTTTTTATATTTTATTGACAGCATATATGGTTTGTGTCATCATAATGGAACATCCTGAATTTTCAGTTGTGTTGGACACAGCTTTCCTAACCTTTACATTTATAATGACAGAGATTACATTCTAACAAGCAAACATTGCTTCAGACGGTTTTGTTGTAAAGTGGTCCTCAGTTTTTTTTCCCCCCATACCATAAATTCTCCTGGCTTATGTCCGAGACTTGCCTGGGTAAATGTAAAGCTTTTATAGAGGAAACCCGGCAATGTGTATAACGAGCGGTTGCTTAGGTTGCTTGAAGCCGTGAAGATTCTGAAATGCACAGTTGCTAGGCAGATGGAGGTTGGAATGCTCTCAAATTGAATTCTTTACATGGGGGTCAGAAGCCACCCCTTTGTCCTTCACCACTCTCCAACTTGTTCTGAAAAAGCCTGATGCTATTTCTGGTAATTGGTATATGATTGAAGAGGTGAAGCCCATATCGTTATGTCCACAGAAAATGCATGCGTGCCGGAATTGCGTCTGCTTGGTGTGTTTGGCGACGCACTTGTGAGGAGAGTCAGTTTGCGTTTTGATATAACACCTCAGGGAAATAACTGAAACATATAAAAAAAATGGTTATTCAACTCCATCACGTCATCAGTGTGAAGGACAATTGCCCGATGGTTACCGTGGTTTGTAGAAGAATCGGCGTTCGCAGAACTCCATGAGTACGTGATAATCCACAGAAATCTTTTTTTTTTAATCATATTTTGTGTTTGGGTTGCAACACATGTCTTAGTGTTAATGGTTATCTTTAACCAAGACCTTATCTAACAGCCTTTGGGGATCCTTTCGTCATGTGTCGATGAGAGATGGAGGGAGGGAGGGAGAGAGCGCACGAAGCCTGGTTATAGGACAGTTTCCGTGGCTCCGTCCCGGTGAGCTGGGGCAGCTCTGGACTCCTGGGGGTAGGAGGTGGGGTTTCACTGTTTTGTCTACCCAGCCTGCCTGGGCCTCCCCACGGCCACCAGAACCGGCTGTTTAAAGCCGGGGGTTAGTTTAACGCTCAGAGCTGGAGGCCACCAACAAAAGGCCCGGATATTTCCGTCCCCATTAGGGCGTGTCGGTGGACCAAGGGGTCCCCCCCCCCCGATGCTGTTGAGTTAGCGGCAGTACGGGGCCAAGCTGGAGATTACATGTGAAAAGCAAACACATCGGTCCCTGCTTAATCAGGGCCAGATTACTACTTAAAACAACGGGGTCTCCTGCATGCCCTCAGACGCGCTCAAACACACACACACACACACACACACACTTTGACATGGCATGTGTTTTGCAAACTGGCCTTATAATGTCATGGGTCAATGACTGTCGCAGTGTCGAAGCCGAAAGCAGTCAGTAAGGAAGTAGAGCGCTGTTTAAGTGTTTAAGGAAACGTACGGAAGTGAGAGTGCCTGTCTTGAACGGTGACGAAAGACTTGTAGTTTCTGTTAAATATTTTCTTCACAAGACGGAGTCAAGGACATGTAAATATTGACAGGTGCCTCTAACTGCCAAGACCCTAACGACATTTTGTTAATATGTTGCTCCACTCCTTTTCCTGGAACTTTCCTAGTGTATGGTGGGAATAGAACACAAACGGGTTGTGCCAACTCTGTTCCTTCCGAAGGAATCTCAGGTCGCACAACTAGGGCTGACGTGGTTGAAATTTGTGGGGGTTATTTATATGAGTAAATAAGATTTAGAAGCACAGGCTTTCCCAGGCACATGCTCTGCGTATGTGTCTGGAGGTAGCTGGCAGATCAATGATGGACCAGGCACTGTGTTGTGGGACCCGCTCTTCTGATTCTGAGCCCCCTTGCTGGGGACTCGAGTGGCCTCTTGTCGCTGCAACATTATCGAGCCTTGTCCCTCTACTGCAGTTCACCCTTGGAGCGGGGCGGGGTGAACTGACTCGTGGGATACAGGGCCCTCAATATCAGTCCAGCCTGGGCAGCCCTCCCGCTAGCAACAGTCAGAGCTGTTTTCGGAAGGGCTTGGAAATGTTTACTTAGCCACGCCCTCCTTCCACAGTGCGTTGATCTGGGCTGCCTTGACCTCAACACGCTCTCCCAGGGTCCCACAGTGGTTTTCCCCTTTGTCTTACTTTCTGTTTTTCAGGTCAGGCTGTTTCATTTCAAGCCATGTTTCCTCAAGCATTTTGTTGAAATGGCTGAATACACTTTTTTTGCCCACACTAAAGTATCCCTGCCTTTTTTACAACAGTTAAAGTAGCACTTATATAAAAACCTCTCTTCTTTTTTTTTTTATCTGCGAGCCGTTTTGAATGAGTCTTGGAAGAGGTTGTGCTTGTTGTTTAAGGCTGTTGTTAAGGCACTGCCTGTTGTTCCCATGGGTCAAGTCAAATACAGCCTCTGATAGACCTAGCTAGTTAGCCTCCCATACAGTGACTGGAAATCCTTCAGATGTTATTGTCAGGTGATTCTTAAAAAAAAAAAAAAAAGAATGAACGTGAATAACTGTTATTACATGGACGTCTCCCACCCTGAGTCGATCCATCAGAAACACCGGTGTCGGAGGTTAACTGTGGGTCTTCTCGGGCAAGGCTCTTGGAAGCTCTGCTCACCTGTATTGTGCAATATTGTCCCATTATACACGTTCACTTCCATCTCTGTCAAGGTGTTTGGGATCAAGCCCTGCCATAGATTTGAAAACAAATTACTTCAGGTCACTGGTTCACTTGGCCACATGGCAACATCCCACTGTCCTCGTGGTGAACTCCAGTAGATCTGGCCTTGTGTTGTCGGTTGTTGTTCTGCTGAAATGTGAATTCCTGTCCTGCTAACCTGTGAGCAGACCGAAACAGGTTTCGGCAGCATCTGAAAGAAGGTTGGCGAAAGTGGATCCTGCATGCGTAGAACTCTCCTTGTTTTTGTTCGTGTTGAACCGTTCCTCTGCCGTAATCGAACGTGGTGTGCTCGCAATTTCTCTACACCTTTCATTCTGTGTATCTCTACTGCTCAGAGCTTTGCTTGTTATCGCTACCATGGTTATGAATTTTATTTTCATACTTCTTCAGTTTGAGCCCTATCAAGCCCAAGATCAGCGTGTGTCTGGTCTGATTGGTTTCTGTTAGTCGTCAATCACTGCCTCTTTGAGGTTTTCGCAAAGCTCGCTTATCTTTGTAGTTGGATCTTCTAGAAATGCTATGCTTGACTGAGGGACCTTACAGATATTGTATGTATGGGGAACAGAGAAAGGGGTGGCTCGTTTTGTGTAGATCGGTGACAAAAAAAATCCTGCTTTGTAACAATTCCGGGGAGTGTGAATGCATACAATATTCCCACAAACTAGCACTTGAAATGCCGCTTTTATGTCACTCATTTGTTTTTTTTGTTCTATGTGACTGTCCAATGTTTCAGATTAGTGTTCTCACCATAACAAAGCCTTTGATGGAATTTCTACTGCATATTTTACACAAACGCATGCACTTGAGGAAAGTCTTGTAAAGAATGGTGAAGTGTGCTTCCAAGGTATTCCATGGCGATTGTTTATTGTTGTCCTGGTGTGTATTTCTATGTGGCATAGATATTGAAGGATGTTTCTGTGGAATTGCCCAGCTGTGAAAATACAGACTCCAAAAGCTACATCCCACTGATATTTTGGAATGATGTTCTCAGTTAGGTAAGAGCTGTTTGACCACTGAACCGAAATACTACAGTGCGAGGGATATGCATCTATAAAAGTATGGGCTAAATGTGATTGGATGAAAATATCTGAGGCAGGAATAGCCAGATGCATTTGAGTCCTGGAATGGGGAAAGACAGCTCGGCAGATCTACAACAGTGCCAAGTTTGCACGTTGATCTCTTTCTTTCTCTATGTCTATCTCTGTCTCGCTTTCTCTCTCTATCTCTGTCTGTCTGTCTCTCTCTGTCTGTCTGTCTCTCTCTGTCTGTCTGTCTCTCTCTCTCTCTCTCTGTCTCTCTCTCTCTCTGTCTGTCTGTCTCTCTCTGTCTGTCTGTCTGTCTCTCTCTGTCTGTCTGTCTCTCTGTCTCTCTCTCTGTGTCTCTCTCTCTCTGTCTGTCTCTCTCTGTGTGTCTCTGTCTCTCTCTGTCTCTCTCTCTCTCTCTCTGTCTCTTCCTCCCTGTCAGCAGTGCTGCAGAAGAGGTAGTGCATGTGATTTTTCTGGGCAGATTTGGCCCAGATTCTCCCATGAATCGACTCGCTCTCTCTGACAGTGTGAAAGTGGAGGGCCTGCTGATACCATGTAAAACGCCCTGCCCCTGTTACCTCTGTGCTCTCTACGGGGGCAGAGGAGTCTAGCGGTGGAGCCGTGAAGTGAAGGTAGGGTGATTAGAGGGGAGGTTTCATTTATTGCCCCACACACAAGCCTCCCCTGCCCTGTGAGGCACTTGTAGGTTTCTGGGTTTTTATGTTTGGATGCTGTATTCACGTGGTTGGAGGGGAAAGGCACATGCCGTGTGTACTCCAATACATCTTCCTTGTGTTAGCTTAGCTTTACCGACGAGGTTCATCTTGACGTTCGGAGAAGCTGCATTTTGCGCGCACACGTTGGAGCTGCCGCTACAATTGACAGTTTCATGACCGTCAAAGATCCGGTGCTAGCTACCCTGCTGTACGGAGTTATTCCGCCCCCCGGCCTGAGGGCTTCAACCGTGTCCTCGGGAACAATGCCAGCACTGGAGATGGCAACTGCTTGGTTGTTTCTCAACTGTTTTGGGAATGTGTGTTAGGAGAACCACGCATGGCTGTCAACATTTTAAATGAGGGACGCAGGCTGAGGGAGCACGGTGATCAAAACCCCAATGAAAATGGCAGTATTGACGGGTGCATTATTCACATCACAACAACACAGTATTTTTCAACCTCTCCGCTGTGTAACATTAGTTTAAACAACACAGTATTTTTCAACCTCTCCGCTGTGTAACATTAGTTTAAACAACACAGTATTTTTCAACCTCTCCGCTGTGTAACATTAGTTTAAACAACACAGTATTTTTCAACCTCTCCGCTGTGTAACATTAGTTTAAACAACACAGTATTT
>JACXGI010011117.1:10928-25905 GCA_016801175.1 Esox masquinongy | reverse complement strand
CTAGAATGTCGGCTGGTCAGGATTACTCTCCACATGTGCTACATTACATCACAGTATATTTGTCCATAGCTTAATTTCTGTTCATTAAAGTTTTATTTTGAAAGGACTACTAAAATGCAAAAAAAATCTAAAATATAGATAGGTAATCCCTGATGTACTGGAGTTACACCTTCTATGTTATAGAAAGGTAATCCCTGACATACCGGAGTTACACCTTCTATGTCATAGAAAGGTAATCCCTGACATACCGGAGTTACACCTTCTATGTCATAGAAAGGTAATCCCTGATGTACCGGAGTTACACCTTTGTCAGGAGTTTCGGACGTCTTGGTATAACGGTCATGGTGTTCAACTAGAATGTCGGCTGGTCAGGAAAACTCTCCACGTGCTACATTACATCACAGTATATTCATACATAGCTTAATTTCTGTTCATCAAAGTTTTATTTTGAAAGGACTACTAAAATGGGATGTGATCGTTTCATTTCTCCCTCCCTATGTCTTTTTTCTGTCCTTCTCTTTCTCTGTTCTCTCTCGTCTCTCTTTTTCTCTCTCTGTCTATATGTCCGTATGTCCTTCTTTCTCTCTCTCTCTCTCTCTCTCTCTCTCTCCCCCTCTGGCTTTCTCTCTTCCTTTTCTCTCTCTCAGAGGGACCTTTGACATCTGTATGCGAGTTGATGGTGTGGAGAAGATGGTGGGGTCTTATGACAACAAGGGGAGCTTTGGTGAACTGGCCCTGATGTACAACACTCCCAGGGCCGCCACCATCATTGCCACCTCGCCCGGAGCCCTGTGGTGCTTGGTGGGTTAAAACGCACACATGCAGTGCCTTCAGAAAGTATTCAGAACCTTTCACTTTCTCCACATATCTTTGAGGTATAGACTGAATTTATTATTTATTACATTTATTTACTTTGATGACGAAGTGATAAAAAATATGTTTTTAGAAATTTGTGAAAATGAATTGCAGTAAAAATACCCATTGAAAATCTCTGGGGAGCCCTGCGATCTTCAGGTCTCTCCTCAGATTTTTAATAGGTTTGAAATCCGGGCTTTGACTGGGCCACTCAAGGACACTCAGATTTTTCCCAAAGCCGCTGCAGTGTTGTCTTGGCCGTGTGCTTTGGGTCATTGTTGAGCTGAAAGATTCATCTTTGCCCCCATGGAGGCATGCATACACACGCACACACACGCACTGATTGCTGCTACAATCACCACCACACCACTCTTAACGGTCCGGTGAGTGGATGCTCTTCGCCTCCCTAAACTGCTCCTCATAGTTCAGTCAGTCTCAGACGTCAGTTCACAGAGCACCACACTGTATGACCGGATAGCAGGTGTCTGGCAGCGTGGCTAAGTTGGATTACCCAGAATTCCCGCAAACTGGTGGAAACGTGCAAATATTGTCTGTAATGACCTGCTGGTCTTAAAGGTGCATAATGCTCTGTTGGTGCTGTGCCGGAATTAATGCCAGTGCATTAATCTGTGGAAAAAACTTTCTTTGTACTCAGTGTCCATATTTTCTGAGGTGTAAGACTATGAGCTGCACGTGAGTTCCCTCACAGGGGATTGCGTTAAGATGCTCCCAGATACCATGATGTAGTATCCGACTCACATGAGATTCTGGTTCAGGAAGTCAAATGACCATTTTCTCTATCCAGATTTCGACAAAATTGCTGGTTGGGCATTTCCATTCCTGAACTATCAAAGGGGCGGAGTGTGTGACCCTTACAATAGCATGATTTTGTATGTGGAGCCATCTGCACCTTTTTGTGGAACATCTTGAATTGGTTTACAGCTCCCTCTGCTGGAAAGTATTATGTTGGACAAAATTATGAAATCACATGACCTGAAAACTGAGTTCTGAACTGGTAGTGTTTCTCAAACCTCCCCTCAACCTCAGCCCTCCCATCTGTTTTATCTATCCCAGAGCGAGCACACCTGATTCAACTTGGCAACTAAGCATCAAGTCCTTAATAAGTTGAATCAGTTAACATAATTCAGGGTTACAACAGAGTTGAGTAACGTCTGGGGCTTCACTCCAAACGCAAAGTAGACCACCCTAAATCCTACACCCTCAGTAACAGTACACCCTAAGCCTGTGAATGATGTTTCACATCTTCACATCCCAGTGTACTTGGGAGTGCACTTGCCCAAGCAAAGGAGAATGACCAACAGAGTTAGCTAACTCGCGACAGATTTGGCCAACTAGTTACTCCTCATGAGGGGTCTAGCCACTGAGGTTTGAATCCGACACAGATACCTAAGTCTTGTTGTTAAAATTTGACACTTTGCGGCCACTGATGTGAGACACGTTACCACAGTTTGCATTGAATTGTAGGTGACTCGAGTTGTTCACTCGTCCCCTCAAGCTAAATCAGGGGCGAGGGGCATCCAGATTTGATTGGGATTCCTCCAAGGGAAAGTGGTGAGGGCTTAGGGGCTAAAAACTGGTTGATTGGACTGCAGCCTGGGTGTCCCGGAGGAGAGGTGTGCTTCGGACCAATCCGGATTGTTTCCACTAATTGGTTTTTTGACCAATCAAATTAAATCTTTTCACCTCAGCTTTTTTTCAGAGCTGATCATAATGGTCAAAAGACGAATTAAGAGACCAATTAGTTAAAAGGCCAATTAGTTACAAAAATGTATTCAAAAGACCAATTAGTTAAAAAAAAATCAGAATTGTATGTGAATGCAGAACCACAATCATTATTCATTCTTGAATAAATCTTTCGCCATTGCTAGACATTGACGTTACTTATCATGCCATCAAAAATATTTAACATGATTTATTATTTTTCAGGATCGTCTGACGTTCAGGAGGATCATTGTGAAGAATAACGCGTTGAAGAGAAGACTTTATGAGGAGTTTATTCAATCACTTCCACTACTGACATCGTTAGAGGTACATTATGGATCGCTTCCTGGTGTGTTCCTGTAGACTGGTCCCTGATCTGTTTGTGTTGTCTTTGATTGTTTAGAATATCAATGACCCTCGGATTTGGCACAACCAAGTCTTAGACTGGGCTATTGTCTTACTTTCTATTTACCAGTAGAATCAAAAGCGCATTTTAAAATTGGAATGATCCATTAAAACTAATTTTAAACCAGTTTGAAACCTAATTTTCCACAGCTTTCTGAGAGAATGAAGGTGGTGGATGTGCTGTCCTCCAAAGCCTTCAGTGACGGAGAACAGATTATCGCTCAGGTGACAGGGTTGTGGGTTGATTCCATTTAAATTACATTCAGTTATCTAGGAGTTAGACCTCATGTCATTCTCTGTCATTTGTTTGTTATAATAAATGTTTGATGATACTACAACAGTAAATTTCTTTGCTGTTACAGGGTGATCTAGCAGATTGTTTTTATATAGTTGAATCTGGTCAAGTTAGAATCACTATGAAGAGAACCAAGGTAAGTGTACGTCGGAAAAATGCTTAGAATTTCTGATAAGCCCCACGTTTTCCTAGAAAATTCATGAGATAGATTTGAGGGATTTTCAGTAAAATGCACACTTAATTTTTCTACCAAGACGAAAAAAGACCAAGACGAGGAGGAGGTGGAAATAGCCAGTTGCTCCAGAGGGCAGTACTTTGGAGAACTGGCCCTGGTCACAAACAAACCCCGAGCTGCTTCTGCTTACGCTGTGGGAACCGTCAAGTGTTTAGGTACCAACTTTCATGCTCTCTACTTAATGTTCTCAAAATGATTCAAATTGTGTTTGTCACATGCTTCGCAAACAATGCGTGTGGCCTCACGGTGAAATGCTGGGTGACTTTGCAAACTTCAGATGTGTGAGAAAGTGATTGGAAATAGACAATATACGATACACACGTCAGAAAAATGTTAACAGAAGCGTTACATAAAACAGTCAGCAACAATAAGGACTTTCACTATCTTGGCTATAGTACAGGGAGTATTTGAAGTGGCTTCACAGGCTGGAGTACAAGGGAGTTGACATAATGAGAGTCGGTATTCACTACAGTGCCCTGCCTTATTATTGGGACAGTTGGCATTCATTTTTATTTTGGCTCTATGTTAAACAATTTTATATTTGATGTCAAACTGTTGATAGGTGGTTAAAATACAATCTCCTTATTTCAGTGTATTTGTGTACTAAATCTCGAGATTTGACCAGTCGATAACTTTCTACTTTTTGGCCTCCCTAGTTGCAGTAGCAGTACATTTTAGGCCATTGTCTTGCTGTAAACACAAGGTGTTTCTGTACACTTCAGAATAAATTCAGCTTCTGCTCTCTGCAGTTATGTCATCAATGAGGACAAGTGAGCCATTTCGAGTGGCGGCCATACTTGCCAGGATATACAGTAACAACCCCTCCACCATTTGAGGAGGTAATATGCTCTGAATTCCTTTTCTCTTCACACTTCCGTCTTGCCATTACTCAGGTCCAGGTTAATCTTTGTCTCATCCATCCACTATATTTCTCCCTAAGAAATGTGAGTCTCTTTTTTGTACTCAAAGTATTATCTCACCTTCCTGATGTTGAGGCTTGTGTTTTGCACCTCACGGTGTTGTGCTTTTGTGAATTTGCTGGTTAAGTCGTCTGCGGATGGTAGTGGCTGACACAAAGAGGCCTAGCTCATGAAAAAGGTTTCATTCTACGGTCATTCATTGCAGAGATCTTTCTTGGCCAACCAGGCCATTTGCAATTGCTAAGCACACCAGTGCGTTCCTTCTTTTTAGTTATGTTCCACACATTTCAGCTTCCTTGACCCACTGACACCTCTTTTGTCCTTATGTTGACAGACACCAATAGCAAACACAATAGACACCAACTGAAGGCAAACACAAAGCTTTGGATCCAGACTAGACATGACAGCTTTGCCTGCACAGATGATGTGATGGAACACATTTGACTAAACAGAACCACGTGTCAAGCCAGTTGTTTCCAATACTGTCGCTTCCCTGAATGGGGGACTGTATTAAAAAAGGTGTTATCATTTATGCATTTTGAAACCAATATGTACACTAATACTCTGAAATAAAAGTAACCTCACTTCACAGTATACAGCCAAAAGAAGAAAAATGCTTACTGTCTCAATACTTAAGGAGGGTACTGTAGGTTGCAAAGCAACAAGCTGGCTTGTTTGAAATCCTGTTTTTGTCCATGACATGCATAAAAACTAGTGAAAACACACGCTTTTGAAAGAAGCTCCACTGTACGTTAAAGCCAGCGGAACACTGCTCTGACGTGATGGTGCTTTACATTACTGTACAAACCGGAGAGGGTAAAAACACATCACCATTAAGGGGGATTTTTTTTCTATCCTTGTTTATACGTTTTAAGCCAGTACTGACAAATCAGTGGGGATCGGGGGCTTGGTTAAAAGTCACTTGGCATCCAAACATGATGTTTTTTTAATTAGTGACACTTATTTACATTTCTGCCGGCAGTTATGGACATACAAGCATTTGAGAGATTGCTGGGGCCATGCATGGACATCATGAAGAGGAACATTGCTAATTATGAAGAACAGCTGGTTACTCTGTTTCACAGTACCATTACTGACACTGAGGAGAAAACCCCATGAATACTGTACCAGCAGGGGTAGGCAGACTGAGACGGATGCACTAAAAAGATGACGACGTTGTAAATCGGCTGCTGGAAAATTGAGAAATATGCCACTGTATGGAAGCTGAGTCTTTTTCATGACCACATTTTATCGAGTATATGTTTTGTTTTCGGAGATGTGAAGCGCAGTGTGTTACCGTTAGGGCTTTAAATCGGTTGAGGCGAAATGCATAGGGTTGTTTCCGGATGACGACTCTCGTTGTGTGCAGTAACCTGGGCCGATGTGTGCAGTAACCTGGGCCGATGTAACCAGAGGACATACAACGCTATGTTTTAAAGAGGTTTGGACTTGGAGTAATATTTTTTTTAAGCAAAGATATGTTAGTCCACCACTTTAATGTTCATGTTTTCTGTCCTCTCAATGTTCCTCTTTGTATTTTTCACAACTGTGCATTTTATTGAATCTATCATTGACATTTTAAGTCACTTGTTTGCTTGTTATTGATAACTTATATATTGGCCTTTATTTGATAATACCATGTTTCTTTTAAAATCATGTGCCAAAGGTAATCCCCTCCTTGTTAAAATATGACTGTGTGAACAAATCTGTCATTCATACATTGCACATTAAAAGTGTTCGTAATTTAATGTGTTCATGTTGACTTCCAGTCACTTGCCGTAAGGGTGTTGTTTATAAAAGTGTAGTCTACAGGATGAAAGGGAACTGACTTTGTTCTTCCTGGCTTTGCGATAACCACTAGGAAACAGTGGTGCGAACCAATGACCATGCCATTCAAGGGATGAATTGGAAATGTATGCTGATTTCCTAGTGTTGCACTCTATGGCTGTTTTGAAAAAATTGATTTGAAAATAAGAGAGCAACGAATAATCCTGACATACCCATTGTTCTTATAAGGACTTTCAATTTTGTGACTTTTTTTTTTCCTCATACATTTGATTTTAATCCCAAATACATATCTATTGCTAAATGTAATATATTCTCTAATGTGTGAGAATAAGATGTTATAAATGGCATACTTTTGTACATGACAAATACATGAAAAAAACATGGCTAATAGTTTTGTAAGGGTAAACACTGTTGGCTGACCATGTAAGTATTTGATATTAGGCAAGAATTAGACCTTCAAGCTCCTGAATCCGCAGAACTGCAGCACACGTAGATCCTAGTCACCATAAACGGTATATTCCTACATATTACTGCCTTTGTTGGGCTAGTTCATAACCATGTTTTTCATATGTAATTTAAATTTAAAATGTTTGGCTATTCAACTCGCGCACCAGTGTAACAATATAATATGCATTATTTTGCCATGACTTACAGGGACATTGGTCATCTTCTGTCCCGAACGTCATCCTATTACCTTCCCAACGGGGCACTACTTTTTGCCAGAGTACTGTAGCCAATGGTCAAAAGTGGTGCACTGTGTGAGGACTGGGTATCATTTGGGATCCAGCTGTCTACCTCTACATGATGAATAAGAAAGAACCTGTACCTCTGGAAGCAGTGCACAATGGATCAATGAATCTCCCCTTTTTTCTCTCTCTGCCTCTCTTTGCCTAATTATCTCTCATTATCTCATTCTTCTCTATTTCTCATTCTCTCTCACTTCTTGTTCGATCTGCCTCTTTCCAGTGTCTCCTCTCTTTCGGTCTTTTTGTAATTCTCTTTCTTCCTCATTCTCACTTCTCTTTCTCATTCTCTCTGTCAGTGGCAGGCTCATTTTATGTTGTTTGCCTTCCATTGTGTTTTTGTTTCCTGTGTACAAAATTCAGCTCCGCTCACACAGTTTATTTTGTACACAACCGTTTTTCTTTCTGAAACCGTGCTGTAACCCTCATAGCTTTGTGCTGGCAGTGCTGTTGATTGTTTTGAATAATGGCCATAACAGAATATGGACATGTGGACATTTAATTCCAGTATAATTGTTGTTGGTTCATCACAATAAAGACGTTTTTTTTTTAATTAAGCAACTGCTATGCTCATTTCCAGACACAAACATCCCTCAAGACGGAAATAATGTTACGCATTTTTACGCAACAGCGCTGTTCAACAAAGGGGTGCACGACTGGGTCTTTAATAAGTTTTCAAACTTGTAGCCTACAGCAACCCAGCAGGTCATAGGTGTATGTCACATTACATGGACGAGGCTTTTGTCAAAGGAACTCGGTCAAGGCGGATATTACAATGTTATTCAACACAGCTGACGTGAGAAGATAAATGTGAGTTTCAATAACAAAATAATTTATTGTGCTCTTCTTGTTATGACCAATAAGCTGTTTCTGGGAAGTAACGGGCGTGCATGTTCAGCCAATATGCGGTTGATCAACAAACTAAACCAAGCCCTTTTTAAGATTTCTGCAAACTCACCAATCACAACGAGAGATTCTCCAGACTGATGTCTCTATTCACCAATAGATGACCGTGTTTGGAAGCATTAATTCCCACCCTTTAGTAAATGCCAGAGTTATTTGATGGCGACAGGACTGGTAAGTAAGTTACTAGATTTCTACGAAACAAAGTAATTTAACTAATCTTGAAAAATATTCAGTGTATTTCTTTTATTTGGGTGCGTGTAGTTTTGTGGAGTGTTACGGTTGTCATTCGACCGTTCGATGTCGAATGACAACTTATTCTTCATAGATTTTTTCATTGTGACGTTTGTTGTTTTGGTTGTACCATTAGCTTCCTAGGCTAGCAGCTTGTTCGCGTTTCATCGATAGTGTTCAAAAACAGAATATTTTTGAAGTAGATAGACTAACAATAATCTACAAAAATAGGTTTGGTAAAGAACTTCCAACTAATATAATTTACAATTTTCGCTTCATTCATTTGACATTATCAAACACTGAAGCGCGAGCACGGTCGTGTCTCAACTTGTTGACATTCTTTTGTTTACAAGTGAGCAGGTTCCTTTCTATATCGAGGACTATTCCCTTGTGACAGCGGTCAAAACAACACGCGAGTTAGTTAATATCTAAAATGAAAGTAATTGGACAGTAATATTTTTTCATTCTGTGTTTTAGTTTCCAGGATTCAAAATGACAATAAATATTACGCAAGATCGGACATTAGAAAAACCATTCATTCACTTTACTGTTCAGCAGTTTGTTATAATTTAGTCTTAAATTAACTTCAGCAATTAACGTTATTAAATAATGCATCGTATCGAAGACGTCTACACTGTAGAAGAACGCTTCTTTATTGTCTTCTGCTGTGAAAAAAAACATTGATGTCCATCTCATGACGCTTTATAGAACGTTTTCAATTAAAGTTATGATCCATGTTATCTATCAAAAAGTTGAGCACTTCCCTGTTAATAGATTTTTGGGTATTATTTTTTTGTGATCACATATTATTGTCATAAACCAGTGTTACGCACTTATGAATGAATGAGCTCTGGTGCGCATGCGCAAAGCTTCCAAAGTTTATTAACTGGTCTACATGCGGAAAGTCACATGCCAGTTCTTTGTAGTTTATACAAAGGAATTAAATTTTTCATGAAATTTTGTTACTTGCGAATTCAATTGTATTGATTGTGCCCATTAATTGTGATGAAGATTGCAGTATAATCATTTACATCAGAGGTCTTGATTTTATAATAATACACTCATCATGTTGACAAAAATCTGACAGTAAAACATTTAACCAATGCAAATTATATTTTATCTCTTATTTAAATATTCAATACTTGTGTAAATTACATAATATATAACTTAAAATAAATAAATAATAGTAATTACATTTGTTCTCAGTTTAACCTGGTTAAATTAATATTACCTTTAAAATGTTAGAATTCTTGTCTGAAATGCTAACTAGCTCAGCCAAAAGACTGGAAGTCTACACGAGATTTCCAGTGGTGGCACTTAAGCTAATTAGCAATTGCACAAATGCTAAACTGTATGACACGTACAGACAGTTTTTCTTTTATCAATGAGTTCATCATAATTTAGAGAAGTAGGTTGAGGGCATCATTGTCAAAATCTAGTCCTTTCACAATATCTTCATGATTACAGTGTCTGTGTGACATGGCGTAGTGTGTTGTGGAGAGTCACGACAACCAGAGAGCAACAGATGGATGCTAGTAGAATGGAAGACTCCTTTGATCTACTCAAGTGCAGTGAGGCCCCACCTTCCTCACCTGACTGCCACCCCATTCCCATGGAGTATGGTAAATAAGTGCTGTTATGCAATACATGCACACACAGACACACAAACACATGCAAGTTTGTTTTTCTAGCCAGAGAACCATATTCCCCATGTCCTAATTCTAACCTAGCAGTAAACATAATCTTAACCAGTGCCTAAACTTAACCTAGTCCTAACGCCTAACCCTAATTTTTAACCTGTATTGCCTTAACTTGAATTAACGCTAATTGTAGCACTATGCCCACTTTTAAGTGTTGCCTAAACCTAACCCCTTAGCTGGAAATAACCAGTGAAGGCCAGACAAAAAAACCTTGTGGAGAACAATGGCCAGGTTTTACTATCTTTGTGGGGACATCTGGTCCCTGCTTGTGCACACACAGACACCTAGATTTCTCACACACACACACACACACACACACACACACACACACACACAGGTGTTGTTCTGGTATTGAATGTTACGGTATTCTACTCTGTCCTGACCTCCCCAGATGACCTGCCTGAGCTACAGGAGGTGGAGGAGGGCCACTCCTCTCCAGTAGTGTTCCACGTGGGTGCTGGGGTATCCCATCAGGACTGCATAGCCGGATCCCCGGACACCAACTGGCTGACTGAGCTGGCCAACATTGCCACCAGCCCCCAGAGCCCCCTACTGCAGGAGCCATCTCCCATTCAGAGGTTGGCTGTACGGCTTATCAACACAAGCACACATGCACGCGTATGTGTTGTAGGATGTTAGAGTGACTCGATGATTGTTCTTCTCTGTGTTTCTCTCCCAGGTCATCTCCTGTACACATCTTTGCCACCAGCCGTAGTTTACATTCCTATGCCCGGCCCCCCCTGGCCTGCAGTGCCCCCAGTCCATCTAGGGGTCACCTCAGGGAGCGCAGCAGACGTGTTAGGGTATGATCTTTCACCTTTGACCTCAGTGGTCCCTGTGACCCTCCACAGCTGTATTTTATTATTATATAGGCCGGTTTATCTTCAGCTAGAACTCAAAGTGTCTCTTTGTTACCCATTCCAATGTTTGTCTACCATTGTGTCGATCATGTAATGAGATGAAGTATCCGAAAACAAGGTTGTGGACAATCTGGTACAATTCGGTTCAATGTTTGGACCTACTGATTGTCTACAACCAATTTATTAGCATCGGAGCTGTGAAGAATTCCATTTGAGTTTAGTCACTGGTTGAGGAATTTAAGACGTCCCAGCTGGTTCTAGAAGACCGTGCTGCTCAGGAAGTAACTAAATGACTCCATGTTTTCTCTTTCTGTTCTTTCTCAATTAAATGAAACTTAGTTGTGGAATTCCAAGTGGCATCGTAAATTGGCTGAATCAACTTTCGAGTCAAGTCTAACACCACGTTTCTGTGGTAAAATTCAAAGTGCAAATTTGTCGGTTTCTGTAACACTGCAACACACTAGTGACGGATAACATGTGCAGTGCAATTGTATTATAACATTGGAAACGCGTTCATTACATGTGTAATTCAACAGGTTTGTTATACTGCACTAACACTGCAATTCATTACATTGTACTGATGTTCATATTTTAGTGACTGTTGTTTTGTGGTGTTTTCATCTCTGTTTGAACGTCTTTCAGGCCAGCAGTGAGTCTGAGTCTGGAGTGTTCTCCATGTCTTCCTTCTCCGATGACGAGGACATGGGCTGGTCACACTCCTGGCCCACAACTGCCTGGAACTGCTTCCTGAAAGGTGTTGATGTGCAGGAACACACACACACACACACACACACACACAGACATAACTAATGAGCTTACATCCACAGTGTTGACCGTATACACGCACTGGGAGTTCCAAAGAATTCAGTAAAACTTTAATATTTACTTTAATATTGATTACGATTTTTAATTGAGTCATGTTTCAAAGACAGCCTTGATATTTTGTAGACCTTGGTGCTGTTGTAGAAGCAATTGCTCCTTCATTGCTGACCAATATCTAACTTTAAACTCTGCTAATTACTCTCGGGGAAGCAAAAAATATCAAGAAATATGAAGAATGAACGCTTTTTGGCTACAGTGAATATAAGTGTACTCCAGTGCACTCTAGGTTTGTCTACAACAAAATCCCTTTACCTACCTTTGTACATTTTCCTTGTTTGGTGCATTAAAAAGAGTCTGATGATTATGTTAATTCAATCCCATGGGAGAAAATATTTGTTCCATATTGTGTCAACTAATATGGTGAGCTCTGTAAAGTTGAACATCCTGCATCTACTTTGGCTGCATTTTCATTCGCACAACAGCCCTGGAGGAGGTGTGTGGTCTAGACAGGGAAATTGGCCTTGAGTACAGCAGGTCCCCTTACCCGGTTGGCTGTGGGAAAAGATAACACATTGATACCAAGTCAGCAGTTAGAACCGTGTCAGGTGCCAGAACACCAGGGCATAGAACCGCGTTGAGCCTGTGTCTGCTCCGTAGAGGCCGGCTGATGCTTTGTCCAATCAGATGGTTGGAACGTGACAACTTTCCTGAGGTGGCGAATCCGGTTTCTTCCACTTTCTTGTTGTCTCACTGTGGGCTGATGACCTCGTAAGACAGTGTATGTGCGTTCCTAAGGAAACGGCCTCAGGTGTAAAGGTGCCAGTATGACAGCACTGTAGACTGGGAATGTGGTCACACTCTCTTTGTCAGCCAGTCTTCTCTGTGGGTGGTAAATGAGGGTGTTTTAATACATCTCTAAAGTCCAAGCTTGCTCAGTATGTAGCCTTCTTTTCTTATTCTCTCTCTCACTCTTTTTCTCTTTCCATCTCTCACTCTTGCTCTGTCTTTAGCCATTAGTGTTTAACAGAATGTTTCCATGTGACGGTCATCTTATCCAGGCACCCGGCTACGGTTTCACAAGGGCCCTAACAAGGAGTGGCAGGAGGCCGAGGACCTTGGGGACTCCGGTGATGAGTCAGATGACGAGAGAATGATGCCGTCCACCTCCCGCAAGGTGGGAAAACCTTTACAACGGAATATCACCTGGGTGGTTTAAATCCTGAATGCCGATTGGCTGATAGCTGTGGTGTCTGAGACCGTAAACCACGTGTATGACATCACGTCAGTTTTTACTGCTCTAAATTTGTTTGTATCTGGTTTTTAAAAGCTATGAGGCATATCAGGGCACTCAGCAATGTGTCGTGCCTATGAACAGCTCTTAGCTGTGGTATATTGGCCAATATAACACACCCCCTTATTGCTTAGATAAAAAATTATTGTTTTCTTATTAGACCAGGTAGTTCTCTCATTTTGGTTGTTTAATGTCTAATGAACATGACCGTATTGATGAACCGGTCCGTGCTGAGCTGCTCTGACGCGTCTTTCCCTGGGTATTAATTGGTTTACAGGGCTACGGTTCTGAAGGTCTGAAGCTGGTGGCCCATGAGGAGAACGTCTCGTACGGCCAGGCTGTCCTCAAACTCACCTTTGACCCCGGCTCGCCAGAAGACGGCCTCCTAACAGCAGAGTGCAGATTTGATCACCCCTTCTTTGTGAAAAACAAAGGTAAGCTAAAACAACATGTAAACAGAATGTAAGGCACATGGTCAAGGACACTGAGGCACAATTGGATAGTCTGGAATTTCTATCATGAGAAATTATTAAACAGATGTTAAGTTCTTGCCGGATTTTCCATGAAAGTGGTCAGGCCTATTGATGATAATGTTTGAGGATCAATGGGACAGGCCTTTGTAGAACCGGTCAGGTCGATGCATTCGTTAGTGTGTGTTTGCGGGTGTGTTTCCATCTCCGAGTGACTTCCTGTCTTCCCAGGCTGGTCTTCGTTCTACCCCTGCCTCACGGTGGTACAGCACGGCATCCCCTGCTATGAGATGCAGGTGGGGGACCTCTGTCTTCCCCCGGGCCACCGAGACGCCATTAACTGTGATGACTCAGTTGTCTTTGACACCTTCAGGAGGTAGGTAGAACGACAATGAAGAATACAGATGTGAAGTAACTGTCCGGTGTTTCTTGATTTCCAGAAATTATTCAAATATGATGGAAATGGTTTTCATTCAGAATTTTTTTTTTTCATTAAGTGTTAAAAAGCTGCTTTTCTATGTTGGAGTGGTTTGTGTGTATAATCGTAGTACAAAATGTCAGTCCTCTGTGTAAACAGTCTGTTGAGAAACACATTGGGAAATTCTTGCTTTGTCTACAAAATGCCTTTTCTATAGTGTAGTGAGTCCATAACACTATTTCGGTTTGAGTTGACCAAATATTCACTTCTAAAAGTGATATTTGTCATTCACGTTAACACAAATTCCTTTGTTTCACACACATTGCCTCAGTGTATATAAGTACAGTATCTCACAAAAGTGAGTACACCCCCTCACATTTTTGTAAATATTTGGTTATATCTTTTCATGTGACAACACTGAAGAAATGACACTTTGCTACAATGTAAAGTAGTGAGTGTACAGCTTGTATGACAGTGTAAATTTGCTGTCCCCTCAAAATAACACAACACACAGCCATTAATGTCCAAACCGCTGGCAACAAAAGTGAGTACACCCCTAAGTGAAAATGTCCAAATTGGGCCCAAAGTGTCAATATTTTGTGTTGCCACCATTATTTTCCAGCACTGCCTTAACCCTCTTGGGCATGGAGTTCACCAGAGCTTCACAGGTTGCCACTGGAGTCCTCTTCCACTCCTCCATGACGACATCACGGAGCTGGTGGATGTTAGAGACCTTGCTCTCCTCCACCTTCCATTTAAGGATGCCCCACAGATGCTCAGTAGGGTTTAGATCTGGAGACATGCTTGGCCAGTCCATCACCTTTACCCTCAGCTTCTTTAGCAAGGCAGTGGTCGTCTTGGAGGTGTGTTTGGGGTCGTTATCATGTTGGAATGCTGCCCTGCGGCCCAGTCTCCGAAGGGAGGGGATCATGCTCTGCTTCAGTATGTCACATTACATGTTGGCATTCATGGTTCCCTCAATGAACTGTAGCTCCCCAGTGCCGGCAGCACTCATGCAGCCCCAGACCATGACACTCCCGCCAACATGCTTGACTGTAGGCAAGACACACTTGTCTTTGTACTCCTCACCTGCTTGCCGCCACATACGCTTGACCTTATCTGAACCAAATAAGTTTATCTTGGTCTCATCAGACCACAGGACATGGTTCCAGTAATCCATGTCCTTAGTCTGCTTGTCTTCAGCAAACTGTTTGCAGGCTTTCTTGTGCATCATCTTTAGAAGAGGCTTCCTTCTGGGACGACAGCCATGCAGACCAATTTGATGCAGTGTGCGGCGTATGGTCTGAGCACTGACA
>JACXGI010011117.1:0-10828 GCA_016801175.1 Esox masquinongy | reverse complement strand
ACCTGTTCTGAGTGGAACCTGTCCTGTTAAACCGCTGTATGGTCTTGGCCACCGTGCTGCAGCTCAGTTTCAGGGTCTTGGCAATCTTCTTATAGCCTAGGCCATCTTTATGTAGAGCAACAATTCATTTTTTCAGATCATCAGAGAGTTCTTTGCCATGAGGTGCCATGTTGAACTTCCAGTGACCAGTATGAGAGAGTGTGAGCGCAATAACACCAAATTTAACAGACCTGCTCCCCATTCACACCTGAGACCTTGTAACACTAACGAGTCACCTGACACCGGGGAGGGAAAATGGCTACTTGGGCCTAATTTGGACATTTTTACTTAGGGGTGTACTCACTTTTGTTGCCAGCGGTTTAGCCATTAATGCCTGTGTGTTGAGTTATTTTGAGGGGACAGTAAATTTACACTGTTATACAAATTTACACTGTTATACACATTCACTACTTCACATTGTCGCAAAGTGTCATTTCCTCAGTGTTGTCACATGAAAAGATATAATCAAATATTTACAAAAATGTGAGGGGTGTACTCACTTTTGTGAGATACTGTATAATGTGTTGACGGTCAGGGTATTTCAAATATACAACTTTAGTCTCTCTGTCTCTTCAACGGTCTGTCTGTTTCTTCTCTCTGTCCCATCTTCTCCAGTTATGACTTCACTCCTCTGGACTCGTCAGCAGTCTATGTCCTGAGCAGCATGGCCAGGCAACGAAGGACCTCCCAGTCTAGCGGAGGTGCTGTCTCCCCCGATCCAGAGAAACTATCCGGCTCCCACCAGTCCTCTGCCAGCAAGTCCAACCGGAGCATTACCTCAGCGACAGCCCCCAGCGGGGCCACGCCCACCAAATGCAAGCGGCCAATGAATGCCTTCATGCTCTTCGCCAAGAAGTACAGAGTGGAGTACACACAAATGTACCCTGGGAAAGACAACAGGTGGGAAGGAGGCCTCAATGAGGGTGTGCGAGGTTGTGTGAGGTTGTGCATGCAGATTCCAGAGTCTTGTAGAATGTCTGTTGCCATGAAATGACCTGACATTATTACAGAGCTGGAACAGGGATAAGAAGTGCGTATGCGTGTATGTCTGGGAATCAGCAGTACAGTCTGTGCTTTTCTGAGACTGTATACAAAATCCACAGCCAGCGCTATGTCAGGAATGTGTCTAAGCTGACCGTGCCTTCAGACCAACTAGAGCCCTGGGCAGGAGAACAGAACCAAAGCCTGAGTGCCTTATGATTTTTCTTCCAGGGCTTTTAGAGGGGTAATCCCTTCTAAACAATTCAGGGAAAGTTTCATCGTTATTTCATCAGCGGGTGCAATATAGATTAAAACCCCCATAGTTTAATTTCTGGTCTTTGATATCAGAGTGTATGTATTTACACATCTAAATGAATGTAGTATTAATGTCATCTGATTAATATTCGTCCATCCCTCCACTGCCGTAAAGCAAAGCGGTTCCTGTGTCACTCACTTTCTCCCTGCTTGTAGACCCACATTGTCACTGCGACGTGATTCATAGTTTTATGCAAAAACACCATTTCCACCAAGATAACATGAGATTTAACCACTAACTGACAACTTCACAAGCTGATATTGTACTGTTATTTACTGTGAGTGTTCTAGCAGCCACTGAAGTATAAATACACATATTGAGTAAGACTTTCGAGCGAGAGCACTCTGGGAATTGTAGTTGACTTGAGTCTCTACAAAATCATTCTTTTTTTTAAAAATGTTTTTTTTTTATTTGTTTTTTACAAAATTGTGAAGGGAGAAAACTGGTAATGTCCAATTCGCGATTATGGCCTTGCCTCTTGCAACTACATCCAGTGTGGGAGAGATCAAATGTCAACACATACCCTCCAATGTAGTCAATCCCTTTGTCACTTTGCACTGCTTGTTTAAAAAACCTCAGAGGCCCACCAAGAGGAGACAAGACAGCCCCTGTCTGGCACTGTAGTCAAACAAAACAGTAAATATGCCATGGTTATTCACTCTTCTGGGCGGTGGACTCATTTGATGAACAGTAGTTAAGCTCGGACGCTTTACCACGCATGCTAAGTCACACCAATGCACCCAGAACAATATAACCCCCACCCTGTCCCAACCGTGTCCCCATGCAGAGCCATCAGCGTCATCTTGGGTGATAAGTGGAAGAAGATGAAGAACGAGGAGCGGAGGATGTACACGATGGAGGCCAAGGCCCTGGCGGACGAGCAGAAGAGGCTCAATCCCGACTGCTGGAAACGCAAGAGAACCAACTCGGTAAGGAGCCACTGTTGGAGTTCACCGTAGCTTGGATGTTTGAGGGAGGGGTTAACCTTGGTGACTGCGGCTTAGCGGTTTGAGGGCGGGGCTAACCTTTTTGACCGTGGCTTGGAGGTTTGAGGGACGGGGCTAACTTTGTTGACTGTAGCTTGGAGGTTTGAGGGTGGGGCTAACCTTGTTGACCGTGGCTTTGAAGTTTGAAGGCGGGGCTAACCTTGTAGACTGTAGTTTTGAAGTTTGACGGCGGGCTAACCTTGTAGACTGTAGTTTTGAAGTTTGAAGGCGGGCTAACCTTGTAGACTGTAGTTTTGAAGTTTGAAGGCGGGCTAACCTTGTAGACTGTAGTTTTGAAGTTTGAAGGCGGGCTAACCTTGTTGACCCCAGCTTTGAAATTTGAAGGCGGGACAGTGTATGTAACCAACCCTGCCTGTTACATACACTGTCCCAGAGATATACATCTCGATTTATGCTTACTTGTAATGCTTTGGGATATAATGGTAGAGTATTTTAAAATACTGTGCACTTCCTGTTTTCTGTAGCTCAGTCAGCCTGTACAAACTCATATAGGAGCAATTGGTGCCAAAATCCAGCTCAAAACATACAGCTACAGATGGTAGGCCTTCAAAGTTGAGTGTGTTTTAACCTCTGTCTATTCTTTCTTTCTCCTCAGGGGTCCCAGCAGCCCTAGATGACCTTTGACCTACAGAAGTGTGCGTGCGTGTGTGTGTGTGTGTTTCTGACTTTATGTAACAGGGACTAAAATGTCCCCCGAACTGTGGTTAAATCAGAAAAAGTTCACTATGGGGAAATTTTTTCCGGTCCCCATTTTGAAGAAGGTAATGTTTTGGCTTAAGTGCTAGGTGTAAGGCAAAAGTTACAACTATCGCTAGGGTTAAGCATTACTGGTAAGGGTAAAGGCGTTAGGGCTAGGTTACGTTTAGGCATAAATGTTCGGTTGTTGAGGTTTAATATTTATGAAAGAATCATTTTTCAAGGGAAATGAACATTGTTGTCCCATTTGGCTAAATAAACGTGCGTTTCTGTTTCACATATCGAACTAGGACCACCATGGATAGTAAAATATGAACAATCTGTCCTTACTAGCACCTTCTGCCAGTCCCTAAGAAGAATTTCTGGAAAAAATAGGTTTTAGGGTGCGGGAACATGGAATTTTTCTGGTCTCCAAAAGGACAGAAATACAAGGGCGTGCGTGCGTGTGTATGTGTGTGCGTGCGGAGAGGTCAAAAGTGAACTGACCAACCAACCAGGCAAACCCACTATCTCTCTAGCCTGGTGCTAGGTTTGTTTGTACTGTACTGCCAAATCCTTATTGTCTTTGGACTATAAGACAGCGCAAACTGATCTGAAACTTGGCCATCTATTAGCGCTTGCTCTTTCTCTCTCTTACTGTCCAATCGATGAAACTTAACTGTGATGCTGAATATACATTCACTTTTACAACTTAGCAACCTTACAGACAGGCGTACACATGTTTTAAGACAAAGCCAACAACTATGAACTATATACTAAAAAGCATGTAATGTAGTGTAATTAACAGTGCTTATATTTTGTTATACTTTAAATGACATACAAGAGATGCCTTATTGTTCCTATATAATTAAGGAATAGCTCAGTTTTTATTTCTTCAGGTAATTTCATATTTCAAGGCTTAAAACCTTGAAATCAGGGTTGCAATATTCTTGTATCTTTCCAAAAAAAGGTTCTAGTTTTCCGGAAACCCCAATTGGAAGACTGCTGGATTTAGAGGGGAATAAGCACGAAATCTGAAGTCTTCCAACCAGGTTTTCTGGAAAAGCACAGAATTTTGGGAGAGTTTCTTGAATTATTCTACCCTACTTGAGACCCAGTGGTGCTATGTTTGGTGAAGAAAGAAGGAGCAGTGATACAAAACGTCTGTTTTTAATTGTGAAAGAATAAGGGGAATTTTAAAAAGCTTTTTTTTTTAATTTCATTTTCTCTTAGGCGTTGATTATGTTTTTACAACTCAATACATTGCACAGATAAAGCCTTTCATATGTTGCATCATATTGGCTGTAACATGGGGGGAATACAGTTTATAATACATACTGCCTATTTGAGGCCATGCAGTTCATCTGGTAGTGTTCATTATGGCACAAAAACCTAGTTAAGCGGTCTGAAACAGGGAAGGACCTCCCAGACCTGTCCAATAACAAAACCCTCTTTTTGACTTGTTGTTTTGTGCCCTAATGACCATCACTCATACATTGTTGCCTGACTCACACTGTTGGACCTGCCAATATAGGCTGCTGATTCTATGGATCAGACTTTGAAGCTACCGGTTAAGTCCCCGGTGGCCCTCCCTGCCAGGTCAGTCCACCATGGGAATGAATAGGATTCTATGGTATTTCAAGTCAAAGTTTCAAGGATCAGTGGCAGTGGGAACAGTGACGTTCATCTAAAATGTGTATCATTTAAGAATTTAAAGAAATTGTATATTTAGCGGCACGTAATCTGATTTCAAAGTATGCAACCAGGTTGTACGTTACAGAATAGTCGTGGCAAATGCTTTTCATAAATGCCTTTTTCTAACATGCGAAAATCTATCTTACAGTTGAGTACCCGGCTTGCTTTGTGGTGGCCTGAGATTTCCGTCATCTGTGGTGTATAAATCATTTAGCCGGGCTGACCCGACATTTTCTGGCTGTAAACCAGGCCGTCTCATAAAGCTCGGCTACAGGCTTAGCTTGGTTTGGCCCTGTAGTGGAAATCAGACTTTTCTTTGCCAAACCAACTGGCTGTGTGCCAGTGAAGGCATTTTTGTGCACGTGGAAATTGTGCACTCTCGTCCAAACAGCACTTCAGGGCCAAGCCTTCACTGTGTTTTAATTTCATTTTTTTTTTGCACTTTATATACATATGTAATCTTATTCAGTACAGTTAATGAAATGTATACTAGTAGAAACTGAGTGTAATAATAACTTGACGTATGTTATATCTTGATGAGATTTATCAGTGTGGACTTGGACACAACCATGGCTAAACTGTACAGGTCTAGCCCGAGCGCCCGTCTTAGCTCTAGGGCAGTGATTCCTAAATGACCCATGGGGAGCATAGGGGCCATTTGGGAACCCCTGGTCTATCGTGAGACTGTGAGGGACAGATCTGGAAAGATACTGTCTCCCAGGCTAGAACAGGGCATGTGGAGTTCTGCTTGCAGGTTGCTATGCGTTGAGTTTATATCGTTTTTTGTTTTGTTCATATTGTACAGGTCGATGCCTCGCCAAACTCTTGCACAAAATATCCTTGTATCATATTATAAATAAAAAGTTGAAACTTGCAGTCCGATTCACCTTTTTTGTGGCTTTTTTCATGTGTATTTATACTGTAGCTGGCTATTTCATTTAAAGGATTGTCTATGCAGCGCTAAATATTGCCCTCTGATCTCCCAGGTGGTTAGGGCTCAGTAGCTAGTGATCTCCATTGTTTCTACACACATAATTTCACAACTAGCTAAACCACGTTCCTAGTACAATATGTTACTATAGAAACCTGCTAGCTACCAACCACTGAGGTGTCTATTCAGACCCCCTGTTGTCTTTGGTCCATTAAATTAAAACACACCCATGCAGACCCTAATGTCGCCAGAGTGAATTGCACAATGGGCCACTCCGACCATAGTTATTCAGTCCTCTGTGTTGTCAAAAGGATTGATTTTGTGAATTCGATGTGTATTAAGTCTTGAAAGTGTTTATAAATTCTTTCTCCAAGATAGACAAAAAATAGAAGCTAAAAGTGAATAAGTAGGATAGAGACATCATAAATAGAGAACAGTATGCATTGTGCCTTTTCAACTTAAGTGACTTCACACGGAACTATGGAGAAAAAAAAACTGTAACCTATTAAGTGGTGGTGAGAAGTGCTAAGGTGTTTGCTCACTAACCCCTCCCCTTAATCTATCTGGTGACGTTATCAGACAAACCTGGCAACACCGGAGGTCACAGGTCTTTTTTCCACCCCCACAACAGAACACATGAGTGAGCCTAACTCAATCTGTACAATAGGTAGTTGATTTGAGTGACTTTTAATGTAATGGCCTGTTATTGTGTCGGTAATGCATGTTTCATTCTCACCGCCAGGGGGTGCTCACACCCCACTTTGCCCCAGTGTACGGTGAATGACAGAGCTGGCTGTTCGTCATCTCCTCCATCGGCTTCGTATCTTGTAGGCCTACCTCAGGCCACATCCTGTCTTTTCCAAATTAGCAGTGAATATCATGACAGGTTGATAAAGGGTACATGAATCTGGCTGTGACTCCAACACAGTAATTGTGCTGAAGAGGCGGTGATTACAATACAATGTAATGACATGCTAATGACCCAGTCGGATGACCATGATGTTCGTCGGGTAGACTGTGATAACAGCATGGAAACAGATTATGAATTAGAAAAATATCTGTAGATATGAGAGTGACACAGTGATTGACACTTCTTGACAGAGTTGGGCAGTGGGTTTAGGTTGACCTCAGTTTGTATACCTTTTATTGTCCAGTAGCATTTGGGCAGGTTTGTTGTGGAGTCCGTGGGTGAATATGCGGTATGCTGCCAATAAAATCTGGCAACCCTGTTCACATGACCTAAAGCCTCATGAAATAAAAATGAACTGAACTGCACCCTAAAAGCCCATTCAGACTCAACATCCCTAATGCCAGACTTAAGACAGGATAGGATCAAAGTACTTTAACAACAAAAGTTCTGGTGAAGAGGGAGCTTTTGAGGCTTTCTGCACCAAATATGGTAAACAAGCTGAATGGACTGGAGGTGGTTCTGTTGGACAATCATGCAATCCAGACGTTTCCTAAAGCAGGGTCTTCAGGAATACCAGACACACTGCATGTGTGTGTTTGTATGTCTGTGTGCTTGCTTGTGTGGGTCTGTATGTTTTGTGTTTGTGTGTGTATCAGAAGACCACACACACACACACACACACACACACACACACACACACACACACACACACACACTGAACCAGCTACCACTGCTCAGCTCCACTGTCATGTGACTGGTTCGTCTTGCAGTGAATAGCTGAGCGCTGGGCACGGAGCGTGTAAGCGAACTGTGCCTGACTGATGTAACGCAAAGGGGACTCGAGGGAAAAACACACCACTGTCATTAGTGTCAACAGTCGTTCAGTTTTTGTGACAGAAACAAGATGTGTTGAAAGGTCATTCTGTGATGCATTCTAGGTTAGCAAAATACAATCAGCTGCATGTCAAATGCTACTGTTCCTCTTAGGGCCATGGCACATATGGTCTGGAGATCCTAAAGACATAAGGCTTTATCTAATTATTAATCTTTATTTTTATTAGTATTTACCAGGTAAGTTGATTAAGAACGTATTCTAATTTACAACAAGTTCCTGGTGAATAGCCTAGTTGCAGGGGGCGGAAAGGGGATGAATGAGATTGAGACAATTAGAAGCTGCCGATGATTAGAGAGCCACGCTGGTATGAGGACCATGTTAACAAGTTGTCCATTACACTGTGGTTAACACCCCCACGCCTACAGTTGTGGGATCATCAATGACCCCAGAGTCAAGACACCAGTGCAACGCATTGAGGGGAAACAATGTGCCACGCAAACGCATGATGGGAAGAACAATCAGGAGAGCATAGACATTGACACTCAGTAGGGACATGATAATGTCAGACAGTGAATGTCACCATCGGCTTCTTTGTAAATCACAACGTGCACCGTGAATGACTCTTTGTTGGGTCTAATTAGCCATGGTAACTGACACAGATTGTGCACACTCCTTGTTGGTGATAATTAAAGGTGTGTGATGTGCGCGTGTGTGTAGGGTGCGGGGGTACTTTGATATTACAGTTTTGCCTAGGTAAAACTAAGGAAAGTTCCTAATTAATATGGAATATTAACCATGTAAAATTTCTGTGCACTTGTGTCAGAAATTTCATGGTTGTTAACTAAGGGCCATGGTCGCAAGTCTGATGTTCCAATCTGTAATTACATTTTGCAAGCTTGTAGCCTAAATTTAGGTACGCACTTGCAAGCTTATGTTTGCAAGTTTGTACATTTGCTGTTTGAAAACATTCTACAAATTTGCAATTCTGTAACCAAACATTTGTATGAATTCAACTAGAACTGCAAGCATTATTTATATTCAAATGTACAAGAGCATTTACCAGCTGAAATGCAAGCGCGGATATTTTTTTCTCGCTCTCGGAATTTTGACACATTTAAAGCTAAAATCACACGACAGACGAACATCAACGGTTTAAAATGGAACGCTGCGATTGGCTTGCAGAACATCTGGTCTTGTATGCCTCAAATTGTATGCCTGAAAGCAGGGCGGAAGTAGTAGCGAACGGTGAATGTTGAACTTTTTTTTGCACTTAAAGCAAACCTTTTCTTATAAAAAATGTCAACATATATATTTTTTGATATTTCACTAACTACAACATTAATAGAAAATGTATTGTACAAGCATATCACGTTTGACAGCCTATAACATAATCTCCCTCTAAAATTAAAAGCTTGGAGGTTATTACAATACTAAACAGTCAAGATGGTATTGATAGGCTCATTCAACATGAGACCAACTGCTGAGATCACGAAAACAGGTTTGGGATTTGACTGATGAGCTTCGGCTTTTAGGACAGGAATTTCTTAGCTACTTTCGTCTGGACCAAGCCCAATACAATCAACTGTGCCAGATGGTAGGACCACGGACAAAAATGAAGAAGTAGCGCGATTTCATTTGTCAAGTTGAACGCCTCGTCATTTGTCTCCGGTAAAAAAAAATGATTTGTAGTGTTTAATACCGTATCTGGAATTGGGAACTAAACAACCCATGTTAAATGCCAACTAATTATCAAATTATGTTTGTATTACAAATAGTAGAACACTCACCCATGGTAAAGAGCTAAAGTAAAGGGCTTAATAAAGCCCATGTTATGTAGTTGAGTTTTCATGAGAAATGGGACTGACAGAGGGATGAAAAGTCTATAAAGTCTAAAAACGATTCAATTATGTTAGCAAACTGCTAGCTAGACAATTGGTAGCCTACATAGGTAGCTACTTCACGCAAAACATGCCCAGCAAAAATGATTCTTTATTTCATAAAAAACAGCATGCAACATCTGTGGAGAATCAATGGGAACTTGTTGGAATTCGTGGTGAAAAGTAGGCTATTTACCATGGGTAATTGAGTGTTCTACTATTTGTAATGCAAACATAATTTGATAATTAGTTGGCATTTAACACGGGTAATATCAACGAAAATGTCTTCAGTTTAATAATTTAACAGCTCAACTACAGCCCGTTGTACTGATTGGATAACACACGATCTTTATGTTCTACTTGAAATGGCTATTAATACCACCTTACTTTTGGTTGGATATCATATTAAGTATATTTGAGCTGATGCATGCGCACAAGCTATCTCAAATATACTTACTATATGCAACCAAAAGTAAATACTCACGAGATGATCCGTTGAATCTTCAAGACTGCCAGGTTAAGCAAAAATGTCCTATTCAACGACTGCTCAAAACCAGCCCAAAATGCCTGAAAACGAGCCCAACTTTTGTTGGTGCACAATATTGACTATTTTACGAGTGACCCCCCGGGAACAAACTTTACGATGCGGTATATACGCATGTGAAGCAGCTGATCCCACCGTAGCTGACGTGACTGATAACAGCATAGAAACACACGATGTAGCATATAAAGACAGAAATGGTGCTACCGCCGTGAAGTTCAGAAGTAGCCCAAAAACCCGACATCCGCGACCAATTCATTTTCTCCTGCGATATTGTTTGAAAAGTAGCCCAATTTGAGTGAAAACTACAGTTATGGCAACCCTGTTCTATGGTACGTATCGGCTCATTTGAGCAGAGTTGCGCGCGTAGACGCGAGAAATTGGAGTTCATTTATAATTTGAAGGTGTTGACGCGGCCGATCTGTAATCTTTCATTCATTCCCATGCATTCTATCTGCTGCATATACGCAGGCATACACAAGTACGCAAGTCATGTGAAATGACCTTAACACCCCGATCACACCTATGGTGTCAAAGCAGAAAGCTTGCAGAACATTTTGTGCAGCTATGCAACTACTCAGAACGCATTGATTCTCCACAGATGTTGCATACTGCTTTTTATAAATCATTTTTGCTGAGCATAATTTGTGTCAACTACCTACATTGGCTAACTAGCAGTTTGCTAACATAACCATATGGTTTTTAGACTTTCAATCCCTCTGTCAGACCCATTTCTCATGAAAACTTAATGCAATAAAGATTGTGAAAGCAGGGGCTTTCACAATCATAACATGGGCTTTGTGAAAGTGAAAGTCCCCAACCATTTTTCGAAGTCTCAGCCATTGGTCTCATTGTTGAATGAGCCTATCAATACTTTCATGACTATTTAGAATTGTAATATCCTCCAAGCTTTTAATTTTAGAGGGAGATTATTTAATAGGCTGTCAAACGTGATATGTACTATATGTACTATTAATGTTATAGTTAGTGAATTATCCAAAATATATATATATATATATAT
>JACXGI010011116.1:0-25809 GCA_016801175.1 Esox masquinongy | reverse complement strand
GCATGCCCAATTTTTCAGTTTTTTATTTGTTAAAAAAGTTTGAAATATCCAATAAATTTCGTTCCACTTCATAATTGTGTCCCACTTGTTGTTGATTCTTCACAAAAAATTACAGTTTTATATCTTTATGTTTGAAGCCTGAAATGTGGCAAAAGGTCGAAAAGTTCAAGGGGGCCGAATACTTTCGCAAGGCACTGTAAATCGTTTGTCATAGCTACTATTTACAGGCCCCCCAGGCCATACACAATGTTCCTCAGTGAGTTTCCTGAATTCTTGTCTAAAGTCATGGCAGAGAGTATTGTAATTTTTGGCGATTTCAATATTCATATGGAAAAGACCAATGACCCTCTTCAAAAAGCTTTTGAAGCCATAATTGACTCCATGGATTTTGTCCAACATGTCTCAGGTCCAAAGCACTGCCACAATCATACCTTAGATTTAGTCCTGTCATGAGAAAAAGATATTGTAGATCTAATCATTTTTCCCCATAATCCTGGAATATTGGATCACTGTCTTATTACATTTACTGTTAAAACAAGAAACCCACTTGCACCACAAATAATGATTTTCAAAAGCCGTAATATAAATTCACGGACTACAAATAGATTTCTTGATATTCTTCCAGGCTCGCTCATCGATGACAGTGTAAATAAATCTGCAAACGATCTAATCGAGGATCTAAACTCAACCCTGCGAAATACTTTAGATGTGGTTGCACCACTAAAAACAAAAGACATACGCAACAAGAAATTCGCTTCCTGGTACACGGACAATACTAGAGCACTCAAGCAAGCCTCCAAAAAATTGGAGCGAAAGGGGTGCTCCACCAAGTTGGAAGTATTCAGACTAGCTTGGATAGACAGTACACTACAATACCGAAAAGCACTCAAATTTGCTTGATCAGCTTATTTCTCCAACCTGATTGAGGTGAACAAAAACAATCCAAAATTTCTCATTGATACAGTTGCAAAGTTAACAAAAAACAATTGCTCAACAAGTGGGTATTCACTTCAGCAGTAATGAATACATGAACTTCTTTGATGAAAAGATCATCACCATTACAAAACAAATAACTGACTCCTCCTTAAATTGTTATATTCCTCAACATCGCAATTGTCCTGAGACAATTGGGGCCTCCCCCGGATAGGGCCACAGTGTCACTGGACCCCCCTGTCTCAACCCCAAGGTCTTATGCTGCTATATTGTTGTGCCAGGGGAGTAGGGTCAGTTCTCCTTCACCACTGTAAATCCTTGTAGATCTAAGGAACGCACTTTCTAAATTTTCCTTGTCTCCTGCCCTGTTTAAACTTTGGAGGACATGAGGTCTTGGCCCACACCTCCGGAGTACCAAGCTTGAAAGACTCATTGCTGACCCTGTCCAAAGTCCTCCTGGTTGTGTTGCAGATCAAGATGATACCTGACGATTTCCGCTGCCACTCTGCTGGCATTTTGGTTTATTTGATATTTTATTTTACAACACTGACACTCAAACTCAAATATTTCCCAGCATAAAACAAATGTCACCGTATAATAATGGATTTTGATTGTCAGTGTTTTTGTAGCTAGTAGTCAATGTAGACTACAGGGAATTTATATTGAAATGGTGTTAGCAAAGAGTCAGTTCTTTGTTTTCTTTACTAATTGCGATAAATTAATGTGATCTTTAACGTTGCTGAGAAGACCGAAAATCACTTCAGCGGTTATACTGTATCCATTAGGTGAAAGATTTCACCCATACTGTATAGGTGAAAGAACGAGAGAGATTTGTACACATTTTTATGTGATGACACAAAATGGTCAAATTCATTCAACCAAAATTGTATCCACAAGTTCATCTGTTTCTGAAAAAGTAAATAAAGGTTCTGAAAAAGTAAATAAAGGTTCTCAAAAGTAAATAAAGGGTTCGGTAGTTCAGTACGTGGTACCGGCTCGACTCTACTCGCCTCGACTGGACTCTACCCGGTTAGCCAACCTTTCGGCAATTCACACAAGGGTATTATATAGTAGGCTACCCTTACATACACGAATTTTGCAGAATCGCCTGAAAAGTTTCTAATTATAGTCTTACAGTTTTTTTATTTAAAAAACTAACAATGGGTTGACTAACCTATAGCCTTCATAGACAGCAAATTAAATAAATGATGATGTGACAGTTAATAAAGATTTCCAATAAAGAACTAAATAAGTAGTGCAACTAAAAAGTACGTTATATTACACCCGAAAGCCACTCAGTGTCTAATTCTGTATAGAAGGTCAACGATTATTTAATCCCGATGTTCTGAATTTCTTATCTCAAGAACACAATACACTCAAGACCTTAAGACGAAAGACAAAATGAAGGCGACCATAAATGCTACAGAAAGAAGCAGGAATACAATAACTCACCTCTGAACGCTATAGTCCCTATGGGATCTGGGTTTCCGAATTTCTTTTTGGGGATGTCTTTGGCAGATTCCACTACGACTCTCAACATTACTGGAGAGTTTGCTACTTTTTATTACTCTCTTCTCAATCACAGCATGCTCCTCGATCTAAGGCGTCTTTTCACCGTGTGCCTTGAAAAAGCAATAGCAAAAATAATAACGCAATTCCTATCTGAAAGGGTTAAAGTAGACTCTGACACTTTCTTAAAATGTTGGAGTTGTGGGAAAAGAAAGGAGGAGTGAAGCGCCAAATTAGGTGGCAATCCTCTGTATGTGTCGGGGAGGGGGGACTTGGATGTGTGCGGGGGGATGCTGATTACATGCAATTACATGTGATCATCTGATATAGCCTACTGTGTTGGATAACAACAAAAAAATATAATAGTTATATTACGTTTCCAGCATAACATTTTAGTCACATTATAAATAGCCTACGTATGAAAAACTGAACAGTTACTGCACCATGAATCGTTGAGCTGGGGCTAGTTGAGAAAGGTAAAGTTCGTTTACATATTCATCAACAACCTTTATTTTCCCAAATTGTCATAAAAATATTGTATAGGCCAGCTCAAAAAACTACCTTGACAGAAAAAATTTGCTTCATGGACAATTTTAAGACTCACCTGAGCAGTTGAGCTGTATAATTTATTACCACAGCTTGTCAAAGAATGATTGGAATGAACCACTCACTGGAGAAAAAAAACGGGTCAGTAAAAGTAGTCTTTAAAAATATATATTTCGTGAAATAAATCTCTATTTGGAATTACATGTTGCCTAGTATACACTATTCTTGTCCATGTCCTATATAAAATGAGTTTAGCACACCGATGCGCAATTTTGAATAGACTAAATAAAAATGAAAAGAAAACAAATGAAAAACGTTTATTCTACATTGTGAGTTTTGGATTTTGTATATTAGGTCTTAGACAAGGGTTTCATAAATTAGGGAAGCATATCCATTCATTTTTGAAAATTATGCAGGCTAAATTCAGAAATAAACTTCTAGGATTATTCCACTTTCCTCATCGAGGTCATAATTACACAGTCGTCCCCTACATCCGAATAGCTTTCACTTCCTCAGCTTTTTGGCACCCTGCATAGTGGATACTGCATTGCTGAACCTAGATTTAAGGTGGTGGCACCCCCCGATGGCTAAAAGTGCCTAAAGCATCCCGCTATTTCAACTATTGATTCAGTTTTACGCAATTTTCATTCATCTGAGCACAAAAGATGAGAACACCTTTTACACAACCATGCAAATGCAAAAGGACGAAATGTTATGAACATTTTTTTTTTTTTACAAACAACTATAAACACGAACAAATTTAGATCTGTGAAGAGTTTGTTTCTGTAGCAACCAGTGGTGCGCATGGAAACTGCGGTCAACCTAGCCGACTCTTGAAAATACTCGGTCAAACTAGCCGCTCGGAAAAATTCTGTGCGCCGCAATACCATTATTCGTGAAAGCGCTCAGAAAGGCACTCTGCGTCGCAAGATATGCGTGTCTTGCTCTATCGGTTACATTTTTAGTATTTCAAGATACATTAATGCAATAAACATTTCTGAAGATACGATATAGTAAGAACTTGTTTTAGTTTTTTACATCTGGTTCGGACCTCTTTTGAGACTAAACCACAGAACGTAGGCTATTAATCAATAATTTCACTTAATTTGTGTTCAGTCAGATGTCCTCTATATACACAACAAATACAGAGACACATCACTGTATGACTTTGGAGTAATTAACATTTAAATTTCTAATGAGTCTCTATTGAGATGTATATAGTGCTACACTTAGAGTAAAGCTACATTGCAGGCACAATTCCTATATATTTTTTAATGAATCCACTTGATTTCTGTCAAGGAAGGGCTCCCTTATTCTTACACAACATAAAGAGAATTTCTATGGTAGCATTTCTGAGAAATTAGCATTTAAATGTTGTATAGTGCATTTCTGTGGAGACTACGATGCTGTCACACTTAAAGCTACGTTACAGGCTCAATTCCCATAATTAGTTAACGATTCCACTTGATTTGAGTTAAGATATGTCCCTTCTATGTGTCCACCACATAAATAGCAATTTTACTGTAGCATTTAGGAGAAATTCACATTTAAAAGGATAGTGCTACTCTATGGAGACTTGGATGCTGTCACACTTAAAGCTACATTACAGCCTCAATTCCCATAATTAGTTAATGATTCCACTTAATTTGAGTGAAGGCAGGTCCCCTCTATATGTACACAACATAAAGACAATTTTTACTGTAGCATTTTGGAGAAATTGAAAGGTATATTGCATCTCTATGGAGACGTTGGTGCTGTCACACTTAAAGCCACATTACAGCCTCAAATCCCATAATTAGTTAACCATTCCACTTGATTTGAGTTTAGGTAGGTCCCCTCTATCTGTCCACCACAAGAAGAGCAATTTTACTGCAGCATTTCTGAGAAATTTGCATATAAATGTATAGTACATCTCTATGGAGACTTGGATGCTGTCACACTTAAAGCTATGTTACAGGCTCAATTCCCATAGTTATTTAATGATTCCACTTTATTTGAGTTAAGGTAGGTCTCCTCTATGTGTCCACCACATAAAGAGCAATTTTACTGTAGCATTTTGGAGAAATTTAAAGATATATTGCATCTCTATGGAGATTTGGATGCTGTCTCACTTAACGCTTCCCATGTCTCCACAGTAATGCCCTTTAGCTTTAAAAGCAAAAATCTCCAAAATTCTGCAGTAAAAGTGCTCTACATGTGGTGTATGTATAATGGAGACCTTCCTTCACCTAAAACAAGTGTATTCATTAACTAATTACGGGATTTGAGCGTTTACGGTGGCTTTAAATATAGCAGCAATCACGCCTCCATAGAGACACGTTATACCTTTCAATGTGAACTTCTCAAAAATGCTAGAGTAAAATAACTCAATATGTGGTGTACGTATAAAGGAGACCTTATTTAACAGAAATCAAGGGGATTAATTAACTGATTATGGGATTTGAGCGTATTGTGTAGCTTTAAATGTAGCAGCATTCAAGTTGCCATAGAGATGCATAGAGAGGCATTAATTATGAATTACTCACAAAATTCTTCAGTAAAATTGCTCTACATGTCGTGAACACATAGAAGGGACCTACCTTAAGTCAAACAAAATACAATCATTAACTAATTATGGGATTTGTGCATTTACTGTAGCTTGAAGTGTAGCAGCATTCAAGTCGCCATAGAGATGTGTCATACATTTCAATGTAAATGTAATCAAAATGCTACAGTAAAATGTCTTTATATGTGGTGTACACATAGAGGGGACCTACCTTAATTAACTCAAATCAAATAGAATATTTTACTAATTATGGGAATTGAGCCTGTAATGTAGCTTTAAATGTAGCAGCATTCAAGTCCCCATAGAGATGAATCATACATTTTAATGTGAATTTCTCCAGAATGCTAAAGTACAATTTCTCTGATTATGTGGTGTACCCATAGAGGGGACCTACCTTAACTCATGTCATGTATTATTGCTAACTAATTATGGGATTTGAGCATATATTGTAGCTTTAAATGTAGCTGCATTCAAGTCGCCCTAGAGATGCATTATTCCTTTCAATATAAATTTCTCAACAATGATACAGTAATAATTCTCTATATGTGGTGCACATATAGAGGGGACCTACCTTTACTCAAATCAAGTAGAATCATCAAAAAATATTAGAGTTGAGCCTGTAATGTAGCTTTAAGTGTGGCAGCATCCATGTCTCCATACTGTAGAGATGCACTATATTTTAAATTTAATTTTCTCAAAAATGCTACAGTAAAAATTCTTCATATGTGGTGTACATATAAAGGAGACCTTCCTAAACAGAAATCACGTGTATTATTTAAGTAATTATAGGAATTTTGCCTTTAGCTAACTTTAAGTGTGACAGCATCCACAAATCCATGGAGATGCACTATTCCTTTATATGAACATTTCTCCTAAATGCTACAGTAAAAATTCTTTATATGTGTTGTACTTATAAATGAAACCTTCCTTAACAGAAATCAAGTGGATTCATTAACTAATTATGAGAATTTAGCCTGTTATGTAGCTTTAAGTGTTGCAGCATGAACATCTCCATGGAGATTCATTATATATTTAAATATTAACTTCTCCAAAGCCATAGAGTGAAATGTCTCTATATGTGTTGTGTTGTGTCTATAGAGGAGATCTGACTAAACACTAATCAAGTGAAATTAATAACTAATAGTAACAAATTAGTCTGTGGTTTAGCATCAAAGTAACGTAATAGAATCCCCTAGAGGACATTCATATTTCTTCTCAAAAGGTGTCCGGATCTGATCAATAAACAATTAAACATTTTCCTCTTACATCGCATCTTCAGATGTTTAATGCATTAATGTATTTCGAAATACTAAATATTCAACCGATTGAGCAAGACACACGCATGTCTATCGACTCAAGCTGGTTTTAGAGCGCTCCCACGTGTATAATGGTATAGCCGCGCACACAATTATTATGAACCGCTAGTTTGACCAAGTATTTTCAAGAGTCGGCTAGGTTGACGGCAGTGCATGGGAAAGTCGTTCTCTTTTTCCATGTATGGACATATGGATATGTAATATTTTCTTCAACACTACTGACAGATAAATGTAACCACACAGAAAGATTATACTTGGCAATAATTAAAGGTTCATATGGCTCCCTTTATCTGTCAATAGTTTGTACAGAGTTTGATTAATTATGCATACTGTAGGAATACAAAAGTTATTGAAGATTTTATGCAATTCATCATAACAACTAATAGAATCTTCACTCACAGTACTAATGCACGTCATTGTGAATGTTGTCTCATGTTTAAGGGGTGTCGTTTGTAATATGTTGCAAGTTCTGTATTGTATTGGTAAGCGAAGATTTAACATTTACATTTCACATTCACATTTAACATTTACATTTAGCACTTACATTTAAGATATTATTTCATAATTACTGCAGAACACTATTATTTGTAAAAGTTATTGCATGACTTAACATGAATAACATAACATAAATATTTCCCTAAATGTTTGAAAAAGTAAAATTGTAGTGCATTTTAAAGCCATATCTTTTACATTTGGCAATACTAAATGTGCAAAAACTGAGCAGGAATATAGAACGTACATTTTACGAACGGCATCCCATACATTTGCATACAATGATAGTCATTTTGTTGTTCTGTTAATAGGACTTTTGAGTTTTTTAATTGTACAGTAATGCAGTAAATGAGCATCAGCTTCCAACTTTACAAAAAGATAATACCTTCAAAAAATGCTAATTATTATTAATGCTAAAAACAGTTAAATAATGTACATAGTTTGGCAATTTATTTGTCAGTATGACATGCCTGAAGGACTGAATAGATTTTGTTGTGAACACAGAATTTTGTGTTTTTTGATCCAAATATCAGTTGAAAACAGAACATTTAACTTTATTTTACCTTTTCCCTTCCAGGCTCTTCAACCTCTCTACTCTAAACTAAAAATATCTTCTTAAAAGGGAAGAACAAGAAAGAGTTGTTCTGTTAGTATAAGTGACTTTTAAACAAACTAATGACATGTTGCACCTCTACCTTGCAGATGAGCCAGGATGATTTAAAATGGAAAACGTACGCAACTTTTCCATTTGAACCCACAATTGCTGATGTTCCATATACTCAACTAGTCTAAAGAAGGCCAGTTTTATTGCTTCTTTAATCAGCACAACAGTTTTCAGCTGTGCTAACATAATTGCAAAAGGGTTCCTAATAATCAATTAGGCTTTTAAAATGCTAAACAAAGAACTTTCTGTGAGGTGCAAGGGTAGAGTGTAAAAGGGTGAAGCAAAAAAGAAAACAAGAAAACGATGACGACAAAGCTTCAAGTTTAGTGTTATATACAGCTCCGGAAAAAATTAAGAGACCACTGAACCTTTTTCTTTCCTTTCCAAAACGTTGAAAAGGGAAGTTTTGATTGAGGAACAGAAGCGTTCAATTTGCAGTGGTCTCTTAATTTTAACCCATCTGTTCCTCAATGAAAACCTTCCTTTTTGACTTTTTTGGAAGGGAAAGAAAAAGGTGCAGTGGTCTAATAATTTTTTCCAGAGCTGTATATTTGGACAGCAACATAGTGTTCGTAGAAGATATATATTTGGACAGCAACATAGGGTTCATAGCGGAGAAACAATAATCCACAATGGTGACAGAACAAAGGACACAAATACAGAACAAAACTAGATTATTGGGAACCAGTGTGCTGGTGGGGTGCATTGCTACCATCAGTCACCAGCCAGTGTAAAATGCAGAGCGCCAGGGAGACTCCGCAATGGCAGCCGTAACAGGCGTTACACTTTCTTCTGAAACTTGTCAGTCTATTCTTGTTCTGAGAAATAAAGGCTATTCCATGCGAGAAATTGCCAAGAAAAACTGAAGACCTTGTACAACATTGTTTTATACTTCCTTCACAGAACAGCGCAAACTGGCTTGAATCAGAATAGAAAGAGAAGTGGGAGGCCTCGGTGCACAACTGAGCATGAGGAAAAATGCATTAGAGTGAAGAGACAACTCCGGGATGCTGGCCTTCTAGGCAGAGTTGCAAATTAAAGCCATATCTCAGACTGACTGGCCAATAAAAATAAATTATTAAAATGGGCAAAAGAACACAGATACTGGACAGAGGACGATTGGAAAAAATGTTATGGACAGACGAATCAAACTTTGAGGTGTACAGATTAAAAAGAACAACAGGAGTGAGATGCAGACCAAATTAAAGGATGCTGGAGGAGTGCTTGACGCCATCTGTCAAGAATGGTGGAGGCAATGTGATGGTCTGGGTGTGCTTTGGTGGTGGTAAAGTGAAAGATCTACAGGGTTAAAGGGATCTTGAAGAAAGAAAGCTATCAATCCATTTTGCAACACCATGCCATACCCTGTGGATGGCATTTGATTGGAGCCAATTTCCTCCTAAAACAGGACAAAGACCCAAAGCACAGCTTCAAACTATGCAAGAATCAGTTAGCTGGTATTCTGTCTGTAATGGAGTGGCCAGCAGTCACCGGATCTCGACCCTATTGAGGTGTTGTGGAAGCAGCTTGACTGTATGATAAATTCAAGTCAATCCAACTTGTGGGCGTTGGTCTAGGAAGCATGGAGTGAAATCCCATTAGATTAGCTCAACAAATTGACAACTAGAAGGCCAAATTTCTGCAAGGCTACAAATGGAGGATTATTTGATGAAAGCAAAGTTTGAAGGACACAATTATTATTTCAATTAAAAATCATTATTTCTAACCTTGTCAATGACTAAAGTTCCTATTCATTTTGCTATATTTCCTATTTAAACCAATTTCATGTGTTTTCATGGTAAGCAAGTACATTCCTAAGTGACCCCAAAATTTTGAATGGCACTGCTCAAAAAAATTAAGGAAACATTTAAATCACACATCGGGTCTCGATTAATGAAATATATTACAGATCAAAATCTTTACATTGTGTAATTGATTGAGAAAAAAATGACAACGGTCAGTGGAAACTAAAATCACCAAACGATTGAGGGCTGGATTCAAACTCACACCGAAAATCAAAGTAAACAATTGAAATCACAGGATGTTCCAACTTGCGTGAATTTCATCACGGCAACTCATAATGTGAGTCAGGAATGTGTATGGCCCCAACGGGCCTGTGTGCACTCCTGACAAAGTCTGGGCATGCTCCTGATGAGACGGAGGATGGTGTCCTGGGGGATCTCCTCCCAGATCCAGATCAGGGCATCAGTGAGATCCTGGACAGTCTGTGGCGCTACTTGGTGGCGCTGGATGCACCGATACATAACGTCCCAGAGGTTCTCAGTTGGATTCAGGTCTGGGAAACATGAGGGCCAGTCAATGGAATCAATGCCTTGGTCATCCAGGAACTGCCTACACACTCTGGTCACATGAGACCGGGCATTGTCCTGCATCAGAAGGAACCCAGGACCCACCGCACCAGCGTAAGGTCTGACGATGGGTCTGAGGATTTCAACCCGGTACCTAACAACAGTCAAGGTACCGTTGGCTAGCACGTAGAGGTCTGTGCAGCCTTCCAAGGGTATTTTTCCCCAGACCATCACTGACCCAACGCCAAATCCTTCATGCTGGATGATGTTGCAGGCAGCATAACGTTCACCACGGCATCTCCAGACACTTTCACGTCTGTCACATGTGCTCAGTGTGAACCTGCTCTCATCTGTGAAGTCAACAGGGCTCCAGTGGGGGACCTGCTGAGTTCTTTGGCGAATGCCAATCGAGCTGCATGGTGCTGGGCTGTGGGCACAGGTCCCACTAGATGAGTTTGGGCCCTCACGCCACCCTCATGGAGTCTGTTTCTGACAGTTTGCTCAGAAACATGCACACCAGTAGCCTACTGGAGGTCATTTTGTAGGGCTCTGGCAGTGCTCCTCCTGTTCCTCCTTGCACAAAGGAGCAGATACTAGTCCTGCTGCTGGGTTGATGCCCTTCTACGGCCCTGTCCAACTCTCCTCATGTAATGGCCCATCTCCGGGGCATCTCCTCTATGCACTTGAGACAGTACTAGGAGACACAGCAAACCTTCTTGTAACGGCATGTATGGATGTGCATGCCGAAGCTGGACTACTTGTGCAACCTGAATGGGTTGCAGGTACCGCGTCATACTACCAGTAGTGACAAGGACACTAGCCAAACTCAAAACTAGAGAAGAATCAATCAGGTAGGATAAGGATATATACAGCTCCGGAAAAAATTAAGAGACTACTGCACCTTTTTCTTTTCCTTCCAAGAAAGTTGGAAAGGAAGGTTTTGAGTGAGGAACAGAAGGGTTAAAATTAAGAGACCACTGCAAATTGAACGCTTCTGTTCCTGACTCAAAACCTTCCTTTTCAGCTTTTTTGTAAAGAAAAGAAAAAGGAGCAGTGGTCTCTTAATGTTTTCCGGAGCTGTATATATATAAATATGGGAAGCAGATGGGAAGCAGAAAAGAACTGTCAAAAGACCTGCGTAACAAGGTAATGGAACTTTATAAAGATGGAAAAGGATATAAAAAGATATCCAAAGCCTTGCAAATGCCAGTCAGTACTGTTCAATCACTTATTAAGAAATGGACAATTCGGGGATCTCTTGATACCAAGCCAAGGTCAGGTAGACCAAGAAAGATTTCAGCCAAAACTGCCAGAAGAATTGTTCAGGATACTAAGAAAAACCCATAGGTAACCTCAGGTGAAATACAGGCTGCTCTGGAAAGACAGTGTGGTTGTTTCAAGGAGTACAAAACGACAATACTTGAATAAAAATGAGTTGCATGGTCGAGTTGCCAGAAAGAAGCCTTCACTGTGCCAATGCCACAAAAAAGCCTGGTTACAAGATGCCTGACAAAACCTTGACACGCCTCACAGTTTCTGGCACACTGTAATTTGGAGTGACGAGACCAAAATAGAACTTTATGCTCACAACCATAAGCACTATGTTTGGAGAGGGGTCAACAAGGCCTATAGTGAACAGAATACCATCCCCACTGTGAAGCATGATGGTGGCTCACTAATGTTTTGGGGGGGGTGTGATCTCAAAAGGCATGGGGAATCTTGTAAAAATTGATGGCAAGATGAATGCAGCATGTTTTCAGGAAATACTGGCAGACAATTTGCATTCTTCTGCACGAAAGCTGCGCATGGGACGCTCTTGGACTTTCCAGCACGACAATGACCCTAAGCACAAGGACAAGTTGACCCTCCAGTGGTTACAGCAGAAAAAGGGGAAGGTTCTGGAGTGGCCATCACAGTCTCCTGACCTTAATATCATCGAGCCACTCTGGAGAGATCTCAAGCAAGTTCATGCAAGACGACCAAAGACTTTGCATGACCTGGAGGCATTTTGCCAAGACGAATGGGCAGCTATTCCACATGCAAGAATTTGGAGCCTCATAGACAACTATTACAAAAGACTGCATGCTGTCATTGATGCTAAAGGGGGCAACACACAGTATTAAGAATTAAGGGTATGCAGACTTTTGAACAGGGGTCAGTTCATTTTTTTCTTTGTTGCCATGTTTTGTTTTATGATTGTGCCATTCTGTTATGACTTACAGTTGAATGTGAATCCCATAAGAAATAAAAGACGTGTTTTGCCTGCTCACTTATGTTTTCTTTACAAATGGTACATACAGCTTCGGAAAAAATTAAGAGACCACTGCAAATTGAATGCTTCTGATCCTCACTCAAAACTTTCCTCTTCAACTCTTTTGGAAAGGAAAGAAAAAGGTGCAGTGGTCTCTTAATTTTTTCTGGAGCTGTTGATTACCAATTCTCCAAGGGCTTGCAAACTTTTGAGCACAACTGTATATTTATATTGATTTATCAATAAGGTTACGTTCCTTTGCACTCATTTCCCTAGCTGTCCCCTGGTAACCTTCTAAGTGATAAATCTTTCCAGCCACTCTCACATTTGCACATCACTACACAACTCCAATGCTTTAAGGTACAAAATATTTTGACTGCAATCCTGATAAATAAGACTCACAGAAACATGTGTCTGATTCCTTCTTAACCCCAAGGAACTATCTGTTCTAACTGAAAAAAACAATAATTTCTTACCTTCATAATACTGATTTTTTTTTTTTTTTTATCACGTTAGTGTTAACATGATTTTGTATGACTTCTGAAGTCAAAACTGCATGTTCCCAACCACAAGCCAACCCATTTGCCTGGCTTATACACTGGCTATTTTCCCAACTGACACATTTTCTGGAAGCTTTTTCTTTTAAAGCATTTTTGATTCTGTTGTGTGTGTTTGTGCATGCATGCAGTGCCGTAGTTAACGCGGGGAAAGGTGGGTATGTTTTCCGGGGGCCGATGGCTTGGAAGAGCCCAGTGATGGTAATAATATACTCTTTGTCTATATGTGAGGGGGCCCAGGCCTTTATCTTTTCAGAGGGCCCAGGATTCTTGTCAAAAGTCCTGCATGCATGTGTGTACACAGGTCCTTATATCCAGATAAAAGACAGAATGTTGCTCGGTTAGTGTGCCACGAGAGGGCACAGTATGCTTGTATGTGCTTTATCCAGGAATTTATCATGCTGCGTAATTTGTAGATTAATCCTTACTCAAAACTTATCAGTGGCTGCACCTTTCTGTTCATGAAACACATGCTTACATTTAGATTCAGATAGGGCACATTAATTTTGTCACCACATAACCTCTTCATTTGATAGAAGCCTGCTGTCTAAATTGATCTGATCTCAAAATCAGCCAACTATTAGGGGGAAAAAGGGAATATTGGTCAATTTGCACTCAATGACCTACTGAGATTATTAGTTTGAATGCTTGTGTATATCAACACACGTGCACCAATAATCCTTCATGTCTCCTATTACCAAGAAGGCAATCTTTTTACCTTGGTTTTTCACAAATAATTTTAATTTACAAATGCAATCATGAGTCTGATCCATTATTCAGCCACCTAGCACCACGGTGTGCACTGACATGCCCTTATTCATGAGCGATGCTGAGTCTTAATTACCTTGACACGACAGCAGCCTTTTTTCACTTCTTGGTGCATTGAATGTGTTTTCCCTTCACCAATTTGACAGAAAGTCAGGGTGCATTGCTCTGATCATCGTTAAAAGTCAGGTTATACTGCTCCAGCATGCTCAAGGATGTAATCAAACCCTAATTCAAAAGAATGTACTGCAGATAAAATCAAAGGAAATAGTCACGCCATCTCGTCTTTCTGTGACGTCAGTTACATCCAACTCTGATCCCTACATCTGCTCACACAGTCCCCTGTCAAACTCTTCTCACAGTCTTTATTTCACTGTATATGTGCGTGCATGTAATTGTGTACACCACACACAGACAGGTCTAGCACTGTCTCTCCCCAGGGGGTGGGTGACCTGGGGTGCTCTTGGTTCCATTTGTCTGTGCGTCGCTGCTGTGTAATTATGAACTTGTCATTCTTCATTGCATTATAACCCGCATGTCTTCCTGTCTGGGTCCCGCCTGTCACCTTTCTTTAGAGTCACATCCTCAGTCTGTACACACAGTACTTTTTATTTTCTTTCTAAATTGCGTTCAAACCTTAAATATGTGGACATACACTGAAGATATAGACAACCTAGCACCATGGTAGTATATCGGTAATTTTGCTAAGTATGGTTTACAAGTATACTCTATATGTTCTCATGTACAAACATTGCCATTCCGTTTCACCCAAAAGAGATGAGGTACAGTGACATTTGGTAAAACATTTTGCATTAAAAGAAGAGACCTTTTTATCATGTACCACAAGTTTGACATTTCCTCCAAGGCCCCCTACAAACAAAGTATTTAAACAATGCTCCAAGCGTATTTCCCAGGCTGCCTGGACTGTCACAGCTGGAAAAACAGTTTGTGGTTTGGGCTCATGATTTTCTCACACTGTGCCAAGCCACTATCTCATGCAGTGCTACTCGAACTACAGCTACATCCCAGCCTTGCCATACTCACAGGCTGACCATGTAACCCTCTAGTCCAGCAACAAACTTTCACATCCACACACACTGTAACTTAATGAACTCTCATTGGCATTACAGTATCATAACAGATTGTCACATCAACACCTAGAGGAACAACACCTTGATTCAAAGGATACAATTTCAATGCATGACTGTGTACCAAATAGAGAGGTGTGCAACTTACTCCCCAGCCTTAAGTGTCCATGTTTACAACACTAGTTGGCTGGATTTGAGTGGCACACTAGCCACAGTGTTTGAGGAACAACGTTTATGTGTTTTGCAAAGCAGAGGACCACTGTTTTTTGTAAAGTAAAAGGTTATTGGTAAGCACTGTGATGTCTTCTACACTATTTCCAGACATGTACTCTCTCACACCTGAATTTTTTTTTTAATTATGCTGTGTGGAATCATATCAAATATATCTATTTTTAATACAGAATACTCAAATGGGCAGTCAACTCTTTTAGCCATATTAGATTCAGTAGGTGCCTTTAAACATCTTATTCTGACAAATGGTAGTCTGACCATTAACATAAGATTATTTTTTGAGCTGATCTGATTGTTTAAAAAAGCAAATTCGTTAAAAACTTGACAGTTGTTTTGAAGCCTCAAGGAAAGATTTTTCTACTAACAACTATTTTTCTTAGTAGAAGTATAGTTTTCAATATTTTGTAATGAGTAATCATTTCCTACTCCAGGTGTAGTAACAAAAATGTGGATCGTGATAGCTTATCTATCTCCAAATATGGACAATGCTTTCAGTATTGTGTTGTATTTAGCTAGGAACTCTAAAATGTGCTATTGTATTCTTCAATCTTCAAATATTTTACAAAATGACCCATTGACAATCTGTTTGAGTGGCCTATAGTTGTTTTATACTATGATAGGTATATGACACAATATGACTTGAGCAATGGCAGTACACGCTGCACAAGCTTTGTTATTGCTGAAACAATAAATCAAAGCTATTTTTCTACTTACCCTCACACTATACAACTGAACTGGTTCCAAATCTCAACATCTCAAATCTTGAGGTTATTGAGTACATGTTGGAAAGGAAATGCCCTGGAAGTAACACCCAAACAAACACAGGCAGAAAGAAATGTTAGGCACATGTAATCTCATTGGTCTCCATATTAACTATTCTGTTATTCAGATTGACATTGTTTGTTTTGGGTGTTTCACCAATGGGAATTGTGGCACACATAAAATGAGTTGTTGGCAGATCTTATAACGATATTTGAAGGTTTATGTAAAAAAAGACCATGGCTTTTCTGTTGTGATTTCAGTAAGTAGGCCTATTACTCAAATGATATCTGACACATGGACTACTCAATCATTTATATAGATCCAAATTCAAGATATATTAAATTGTTTTAGTTTGAGTAACCTAGGATCAATTCACAAACACAAACAAATAGCACATTAATCCTGGCAATTACTGGCATCCACTGAATTAGTTTGTTTTCCTACTGGTTCCTTTTACATTCATGGGAAAGGGATATACAAAGTACACAGAAATGCACATCCACATAGACAGAATTATGTGAAAAAATTGAGGCAATGGCCTCAAGCTTCAGTGTCGGTTAATAGGGTCATGGCACACTGTACATTAAACTTACGAAGATATATTATTTTTTTTATTCCTGCAAAATGTTTCTGTTTATAGTAAAAGAGAACATGAGTGGTAGGGAAGCAGTCCTTTTGCCGCTTTGCTGTATCTGGGGAGATATACTGAGCAAAACAGGAGCAGGTGCGACGCTCCTTAAAGTAGGCTACATAATGTCTACTGCAACCGAAACTTAAATTCTACAACCATAACATCTGGCCTTTATTACTAAATCTAAGATTAGCAAGACAGAAAGGATGTTGAAAATATTGTTTACCCTTACCCTTGTCCCTTAATAAGCAAGTTCTTACCTAAAATAGTATTTGGTAAATAAATATTTGGTAAATAAATCCTTCCATTTGCTGCATTTTTAAAATTACTCAGACTGTTGACACTGAGACTGGTTGTAAACACAAAAGATTTTTTAGCAGCGCCTCTATCTTCTTCATTAAGTAATGTGTTTAGATATACAGCCCATCTCTTCCGCTACAAGCAACACCTGCCACCTTGCTTCTGCCTCAAGCAAAAAGAAGTAGACAGTTAGGGGTATATCACTATGGATAACATCTATCTTTAGATGAGTATTGGTCTTGACTATAGTCTTCACAAATGCTGCAACAACACACAATGTTTCTTGAATACTTGAGATTTCTTTGCTTGCTTGTTCTAGGAAAATATGCATGGATGTTTTACATTTGATGTCAACCTTGAGTTGAAAAATATGAAATTATTCTATAAACATGTGAGACAACAAATATAGAAAATATAACAGTTGGCTGGGCTGCTATGTGTTTCAACACCTGCAATTTGTTTTCATAACATTTGTTTAGATTTGCATTATCGTTCAATTTTTTGTAATACATGAGGTTGTCAGTACTTGTCAGTAGGAGTCAGCGATGAGCTTCTGAACAGCATCTTAGAAAAAAACAAACATATTTTATTTATTTAAATAATAGTAGTGCTAAAGGAAGAAAAGAAAAGGTCATTTGATGGCAACTTAAAATAAAGTACCATTATCAATACATATAAAAATAAGCCAGCAAACAAATTAGTCCCAGTCCCTCTGGGTTACCTGAACAGTTCCAAGCAGTTTACAGTGTTACAATAATTGCACCAGGGTCATGGGGAAGGAAATCACTAGTCCCTTTGATGTGTCTGTTTAAATTTGTTCCCTCAACACTGTTTCCCAGATCAGATTGTCCAGCAGCTTTATGAGAGGTTTAGCTCTGATACATTATAATAATGAGTGTGTCTTTTGGTAAGAAAATACATGAAAAATACATAAATCCTGGTATTTCCATCAAGTTTCCTCATGCAAATTCCATTAAAATTCAATGTATTTAATACCCTGAATCAGCCTAAACTGAGATCAATGGCATCTAATTTTAATATCTAATTACAAAGCGGATAAACAATGCATCCTACAGCTGTGCGTACAGAAACCAGAATGGTTGTCTCTTGGTAAGGTCATACCTACATGTATCTCTACTACCTACATGATATCTCTACTACTAATAGTAGCAGTAAAAAAAGCTGAATTCTGGAAGCCTTGAGGGTTTGGCGCCTGTTTGTGAACATAAAGACAATTCCCAGTACCCTGCTGGGTAGACACAACAGCCTAAATATTTCGACTTCGGTTACATCCTAAAACTTTTATGAAAACCAGTTGCAGCAAGATCCCATAGACAAGCAAGATCCCATAGCATCACACCTCCGATACCTCATTCCTCACAGGGATGTTTAGATCCAGGGTGTGGTGGCAGAAGCGGTAGAGCACGGACCAGCTGGCCTTCTGCTTGATGAAAATTCTTAGCTTGTCCCTGAAGGTCTCCCCCAGGAAGCTGTAGATGATGGGATTGAGGCAGCTGTTGGAGAAGGCGGCTAGGTTGACAATGTGGCCTGTAAGTGGGTAGTCGTGCCACAGATGGCCGCTGGAGGTGCTGCGTTGGGCCGGGTCATCTGTGCCGTGCAGTAGCTGGATGCTAATGAACACATTCTCAGGCAACCAGCAAATGAAAAAAACCAGCACCACAACCACAATCATCCTCAGTGCCTTCTGTCTACGAGGCCACAAGCCCCGGTGCTTTTGTGCCCGCATCAGGATGCGCACGATCAGCGAGTAGCACAGGCCGATGACCGAGAAGGGCACCAGGAAGCCAATTGTCACCTCCAGCCACTGGATCTCAAAAACGTTGGCGAAGCAGAAGTGCACCTCGCCGCGGTGCTGGGTCTGGACGATAGCGAACGGAAGCAGCGTAGCCAGGATGGAGGCCATCCAGATGAGGCTGCAGCTGAGCTTAGCATGCTGCATGGTTCGCAGAGGACTGCTGCTCATTGAGCTAGCCAGAGCCACATATCGGTCAAAGCTCATCCATGTCAGAAAAAAGATGCTACTATACATGTTAACCTGTAGGAATAGGGACATGAATGTGCACAGCACAGCGTAGTCATAGTACTTCTCGTTGAGGTTGAAGACTTCGATTAGCGAGTCTGCCACCAGTATCAGGTCCGCCACCGCCAGATTGACAAAGTAGAGGTCAGGGATGGTCATTTTCTCCCTGTGATTTAGGTTGACAACTAGGATGAGTATATTCCCAATGAAGCCAATGGGAAACAGGAAGATGGTGTAGAGGCATGAGAGGAAGAGGCCAATGGTGTAGAACTGATATGCCTCTGGGGGCTCAGATGCATCTGTCATGTTGTAGTCGTAAGATGTATTCAGCTTCTCTGCACCATTTACATAAATCTGAACCAGAGAGGTGGTCGGCACTTCCATGCTGCCTGTGTCTTTGCTTTGAAAGTCCTAAATCATAGGTCATATAGCCTATAACAGCTACATTCTTCAATCGTGTCAGTGGCCGAAACTCTGTCTCAAAAGGGTCTCTCATCTATGCAGAGCTTTCTTGCTGACACAAGTCAGTTCTTCTACATATATACATTATTTAAGGGTTGTTTGACCCCATGTAGATGTCAAGGTTTATCTAACAATAGATGCCAGAGGGTACAGACACAGAGCAACACCTCCATGTTTTGATATCCCCCTTCTTATCTGAGATGGTCCAACCTCAGAGCATTCATTGCGCTTAAGGGACTTTGCTTCTTTCTCTTTTTTTGAGCAGTTTGTTTTTCACTTGTTCTGATTCCAGTGCTGGCTTGTATCCTCCAGTCCACGAGCATGTTTATTCACCGAACCTCAGCCTGTGACGCTATTGCTGTGACACCTGAGCTGTAGAGTGGAGAAGAAAAAAGTAATTACACGTAAGAAAGATTAAGTGCTCAGCAGGCTTCAGCTCAATTAAACATGCCTTATTGTGTCTTCTGACTGAGCACATATCAACCTGAAAAATACCTTAATTTTATCTCAGGTAAAATTAATTGCTGCTGTTCATACACACCAGCCAATCTTATATGATAATTGAACTCAACACTCTGTCACTAATAATTCTGAGGTAAGACAAAGTTAATTGGTGGTTACCAAAGGAAATTAAAATGCAAACATTCGGGCTTAAACAGATTCATTGAAAAGTGGCTTCTTAAAAATCCCTGCCAATCCTAGCTCAGTCTGTCAGCATGGTCTTGACTGAATTGTTATCAATTGGTAAGATGGTGGGAAAATTGATTAAGAGCTAATTAACATAGAACAAAACTGTTCTAAATCTGTTGTCTTTGCTAGATTGGGGTAATACGTAAGAGACAGTCCATGCTTATAGGCTTAATATAGTCAAAACAAATTCTCCTTTTTTGCGATATTTACACAGTATGAGGTCAAAATAATACAAAAAAATTATAGGTACAAGGATAAGATACTTTACTGTAGGAAATTTCAAGAAGTTCACCTGTTCAATGGGATGTAACTTCTCACCTACTTTGTTATTTGAGGTCAAATTGATCATAATGGTGGACATAATATTCATTTAAGAATCCTAGCTGTCAATAGTTACAGTTCTCTGGATCTGATTAGTCCTGTTATAGATTTTATTGTTGCCCAAGTCGGCTTTGTTTGGATTATTTAACTGTTTTTGTGAAACTCGTCTGGGCCTTTATTTATAGACAGCTACTTCTCCAAATTTCAGCGCAGTTCATGAAGTGTAATTTTCCTGAGAAAGATAGACAAAGCACAAAAAATATATTAAACTCTGCACCTGACACGAGTGTTGACCACCTGGACTGGACTGTGAGGAAAACAAAGTAGGCATCTGTCACATTAGATTCTTCCATCAACAGTTATTTAATTAATTAGTTAAATAATATTTGGAGCAAACAAGCTTAGTCAAACCTAAACGTAGCCACTTTGATGACTGGCATAATAATGTTTCCTAACACAAGTCTCTAGCCATGTGAGATGGTGAAGCAAGAAAACAGGCATATGCGCAACATCTGTGCACTCCAGGAACTTGATGCATTATTGTAAAAAAACATGTCAGGTATTCCCATACCTGGGTGACCCTATTTTGCCCTTATGTTTGTTTGTTACACATTTCACATAAAATAAAGCAGTGGTTTTAAATATTATTCCTGGTGTATGGGAGGGTCACAAATCCAACTCTCCAGGTCTCACAAATTATATATAGCAGAGAACCAGAAAAATGTGCTTATATTGCAATGCAAAAATGTGACATAATTCCTCTCTAAGGCTGTGTATGTAAATATATTCAAATGCGATCAGACTGTAGGCAGAGTATACAGTGGATATAAAAAGTCTACACACCCCTGTTAACATGCCAGGTTCTTGTGATGTAAAAGAATGAGACAAAGATAAATCATGTTTACCTTTAATGTGACCTATAATGTGAACAATTCAATTGAAAAACAAACTGAAATCTTTGAGGGGGAAAAATAAAAAAATAAAGAACTCACAATAACCTGGTTGCATAAGTGTGCACACCCTTAAACTAATACTTTGTTGAAGCACCTTTTGATTTTATTACAGCACTCTGTCTTTTTTGGTAGGAGTCTATTAGCATGGCACATCTTGACATGACAATATTTGCCCACTCTTCTTTGCAAAAGCGCTCCAAATCTGTCAGATTGCGAGGACATCACCTGTGCACAGCCCTCTTCAGATCACCCCACAGATGTTCAATTGGATTCAGGTCTGGGCTCTGGCTGGGCCATTCCAAAACGTTAATCTTCTTCTGGTGAAGCCATGCTTTTGTGGATTTGGATGTGTGCTTTGGGTCATTGTCACACTGAAAGGTGAACTTCCTCTTCATCTTCAGCTTTCTAACGAACGCCTGAAGGTTTTGTGCCAAAATTGCCTGGTATTTGGAACTGTTCATAATTCCCTCCACCCTGACTAAGGCCCCAGTTCCAGCTGAAGAAAGACAGCCCCAAAGCATGATGCCACCACCATGCTTCACTGTGGGTATGGTGTTCTTTGGGTGATGTGCAGTGTTGTTTTTGTGCCAAACATACCTTTTGGAATTATGGCCAAAAAGTTCAACCTTGGTTTCATCAGACCATAACACATTTTCCCACGTGCTTTTGGGGGACTTGATGTTTGTTTTTGCAAACTTCAGCCTGGCTTGGATGTTTTTCTTTGTAAGAAAAGGCTTCCGTCTTGCCTCCCTGACCAGTTTTCTTCTCGTCTTTTCATCAGTTTTGGAGGGACGTCCAGTTCTTGGTAATGTCTCTGTTGTGCCATATTATTTCCACTTTATGATGACTGTCTTCACTGTGTTCCATGGTACATCTAATGCTTTGGAAATTCTTTTGTACCCTTTTCCTGACTGATATCTTTCAATAATGAGATCTCTCTGATGCTTTGGAAGCTCTCTGCGGACCATGGCTTTTGCTCTGAGATGCAACTAAGAAAATGTCAGGAAAATCCTGCTAGAACAGCTGAACTTAATTTGTGATTAATCAGAGTCACTTTAAATGATGGCAGGTGTGTAATGACTTCTATTTAACATGATTTTGAATGTGATTGTTTAATTCTGAACACAGCCATATCCCCAGTTATAAGAGGGTGTGTACACTTATGCAACCAGGTTATTGTAAGGTTTTTATTTTTCATTTTTGCCCCTCAAAGATTTCAGTTTGTTTTTCAATTGAATTGTTCACATTATAGGTCACATTAAAAGTGAAAAAAGTTCTGACATGATTTATCTTTGTCTCATTCTTTTACATCACAAAAACCTGGCATTTTAACAGGGGTGTGTAGACTTTTTATATCCCGGAAAAAATTAAGAGACCACTGCACCTTTTGGAAAAGGAAGGTTTTGAGTGACAAACAGATGGGTTAAAATCAAGAGACCACTGCAAATTGAACGCTTCTGTTCCTCACTCAAAACATTTTTGGAAAGGAAAGAAAAAGGTGCAGTGGTGTATATATATATACATATATATATATATATATATATATATATATATATATATATATATATACATATATATATATATGTGTGTATAAAATATAAATTAACACATAATTATAAAATATTATAAAATAAACAATTACAAAGAGTCCATAACTGTTTGGAAAACTTGTCTGAACACATCAAATAAATTGATTTTTAATCAATGTTTTCACACATTCATATTTTCCCTTTACTTTCAACATGCACTTACATTCATTTTTATAACAGACTTGCATTGCTATCATTATCATGTAACCTAGACTATTTTGCAGATAATCCCAATAGTAATTTCTCCATGTAGGAGATAATTATAAATAATAGACTAAGCTATAATATCATTACACTTCCTCGCTGCTTGTTTTCCTTGATGAAGATTAATACAGTAATACGATTGCACAGTACAGAGGGAAACTTGACATTTAACAGCTGTTTACACATATAGACAACTCCTCAGTCTTTTAATTTCCTTCCAGAAGTAATATCAATGCTGCCTCTTCTCCATAGAGTGCCAGCTTTCACAGCCATTGCAGCCATGCAGCATGCATCTCACATGGGGAATAGAGTGGCAGTCCCCTCCATATTTCATCTCAGTGGAAATAGTCTTCCAACTGTCTGGATCCAGGAAGCCCAGCCAATCCAACCATATAGTAAATCATCCTTATCCTTTTTCAAACAACTTTAAAACTGGTTGGTTTTGATCAATGTTAGACATAAATTGGTATCTGAAGTTTCAAGAAAGATCTAACCTTTCCTCAAAGCAGCATCAGAATGTTGTGATTGTTTTGGATCATATTGCAAGCAGTGCTTGGAAAGCATATATGCATACAAAGACATGCCAGCCCACCAGATTAGACACCAGGACTTATTTTTCATATGGACCAAGATGGATGGCTGATCACGTATAAACCGGACAAAAATTGGGAATGCTTAGAATAATATACTGTCAATAACATTTCATAATTAAAAGATGACAAAATCTGTAAATTATATTTGACTCTTTATGTCTTAGTAAAGTAATGATGTAATAATTGTTTTGATACAGTATTTTATTTACTCTCCAGTGCACTGTCCATAAACTAGACTTTTGAACCCATTTTGTATGCCAGCAAAAATCTTTTCAACACAAGACAAAATTATCTTTCAATGGCCATGTTCTAATCATGCAGTCCATCTATCTCTAGAAACCAAGGGTTTTTATTTTGTGGACAGAAAAAAACATGCATGCTGCTAATTAAGTCTAGTGAGACAGGAGATTTGACCAAACAAGTGGCTTAGTAGAGCAAGATGAAGAGTGGTTAAAATAAATAATACATCACCAATCCATTTCTGTTCACTGGACATCAAGGTCATCCACCCAAATAGTACCAGACATCTTATCCCTATGATTTACCTATTTCTTTCTTTTGTTGAATAGACTATATAATATGCCTGTTTTTTACATAAAAGAGATTTTTGACTTTGTAACATCATGAATTGTTAACTCTTGAAGTGAAATTTATTGAACCATTCAATCCAATGAAAGTTAGCCCCTTCTTTTAATATCTGAGAAATTGTAATTTTGTATTCTGTGTAAAAATCACAGTATCCTGAAAGAGACAGACGACATAGAAAAACACATACTTTTTTGTGGAAGGTTTGTTGTCCATTCTGTCTGAATCACCAAAGCAGAAGTTAGTGGAGTGCCATCGATTTTTAATCCTCATGTTGAGCTAAGTCTGAACTCACTGTCTGCTCAACCAGCTGTTCAGCCCTACCCAGAGAAAAAGTGTGAGGAAAGAGAGTGACGAGGGCAGTAGGAGAGGAGGGGAGAGCGCTCAAGCAACACAGGAGCTGATCACTTGAACTCCTCCCTCATGAAACTTGCTTTGTTTGTGACCATGCTTGTTCTTTTGCTCATCCACCAGCTCCTCCTCTTCTCCTTCTTCTCCTCCTCCCTTCCTCCTGCCCCACACCTCTTCCTTGACTCTATATTCGTTTTTCAACACCTTGAAGTGCTGATGAAATAATTTTTAACCCAAAGAGGTGTGTTGATCCTATGGGACCTTCTATAGGCTCCAAATGCATTTAAGCCCAATTAACAATGTACATACATAGTCATTACAGAGTACACATATCTTCAAGAGTGTTGCAGCTGCAGACCTTAGCTATCAGGTATCCCATCTTTTTGGCTCCTCTCTACTGCCACCTACTGGATACCTCATCTCCTAGACACCTCACCAATACCTCAACCATTCAAGCTAAAGACACCAACTTTGTTTCCCAAATGTATTTTATTTAATTATCATATGAACTATAGTTATTAGAGTGACCTTTGTAATTATTAGGACAAATAAGTACGTTTTATTTCTCTTTTGGATTTATACTTCAGAAATGTGGATTTCAAACCAAACAATTACTTTAATTACCTTTCAAATATACAGGTGCTGGTCATAAAATTAGAATATCATCAAAAAGTTGATTTATTTCAGTAATTCCATTCAAAAAGTGAAACTTTTATAATATATACATTCATTCCACACAAACTGATATATTTCAAGTGTTTATTTCTTTTAATTTGGATGATTATAACTGACAACCAATGAAAACCCCAAATTCAGTATCACAGAAAATTAGAATATTGTGAAAAGGTTCAATATTGAAGACACCTGGTGCCACACTCTAATCAGCTAATTAACCCAAAACACCTGCAAAGGCCTTTAAATGGTCTCTCAGTCTAGTTCTGTAGGCAACACAATCATGGGGAAGACTGCTGACTTGACAGCTGTCCAAAAGACAACCACTGACACCTTGCACAAGGAGGGCAAGACACAAAAGGTCATTGCTAAAGAGGCTGGCTGTTCACAGAGCTCTGTGTCCAAGCACATTAATAGAGAGGCGAAGGGAAGGAAAAGATGTGGTAGAA
>JACXGI010011115.1:0-25807 GCA_016801175.1 Esox masquinongy | reverse complement strand
TCCAAATCTGTCAGATTGCGAGGACATCTCCTGTGCACAGCCCTCTTCAGATCACCCCACAGATGTTCAATTGGATTCAGGTCTGGGCTCTGGCTGGGCCATTCCAAAACGTTAATCTTCTTCTGGTGAAGCCATGCTTTTGTGGATTTGGATGTGTGCTTTGGGTCGTTGTCGTGCTGAAAGGTGAACTTTCTCTTCATCTTCAGCTTTCTAACGGACGCCTGAAGGTTCTGTGCCAAAATTGCCTGGTATTTGGAACTGTTCATAATTTCCTCCACTCTGACTAACGCCCCGGTTCCAGCTGAAGAAAAACAGCCCCAAAGCATCATGCTGCCATTACCATGCTTCACTGTGGGTATTTTGTTCTTTGGGTGATGTGCAGTGTTGTTTTTGCGCCAAACATACCTTTTGGAATTATGGCCACAAAGTTCAACCTTGGTTTCATCAGACCATAACACATTTTCCCACGTGCTTTTGGGGGACTTGATGTTTGTTTTTGCAAACTTCAGCCGGGCTTGGATGTTTTTCTTCGTAAGAAAAGGCCATCTTGCCACCCTACCCCATAGCTCATTCACACGAAGAATGCGGGAGATTGTTGTCACATGTAGCACACAGCCAGTACTTGCCAGAAATTCCTGCAGTTCCTTTAATGTTGCTGTACGCCTCTTGGAAGCCTCCCTGACCAGTTTTCTTCTCATCTTTTCATCAATTTTGGAGGGACGTCCAGTTCTTGTTAATGTCTCTGTTGTGCCATATTTTCTCCACTTGATGATGACTGTCTTCACTGTGTTCCATTGTATATCTAATGCTTTAGAAATTATTTTGTACCCTTCTCCTGACTGATATCTTTCAACAATGAGATCCCTCAGATGCTTTGGAAGCTCTCTGCGGACCATGGCTTTTGCTCTGAGATGCAACTAAGAAAATGTCAGGAAAATCCTACTAGAACAGCTGAACTTTATTTGTGATTAATCAGTCACTTTAAATGATGGCAGGTGTGTAATGACTTATATTTAACATGAGTTTGAATGTGATTGGTTAATTCTGAACACAACCACATCCCCACTTATAAGAGGGTGTGTACACTTATGCAACCAGGTTATTGTATGGTTTTTATTTTTCATTTTTCCCCCTCGAAGATTTCAGTTTGTTTTTCAATTGAATTGTTCACATTATAGGTCACATTAAGATTGGAAAAAGTTCTGACATGATTTATCTTTGTCTCATTCTTTTACATCACAAGAACCTGGCATTTTAACAGGGGTTTGTAGACTTTTTATATCCACTGTATGTAGATATTTAGACAATGTTTAATAATATCATCACATACTGTTGTAAAAATATGCAAATGGTAAATAGCAGCAGTTTTGTTTTCATTTACACTAATTAATAAAAGATCAACATAGGACAACTACACCACATGAATTGCCAAAGCTGTAAAAATATTTATCATGCTTTATCAAATATTTTCCAAACGGTGGAGAATGTGGAAGTGTTCAGTAAGAAGAATTGTTGAATTTATTATTTAAAATATGTACTTCACTTGGAAACAAAAATAACACATTACAGCTCCGGAAAAAATTAAGAGACCACTGCACCTTTTTCTTTCCTTTCCAAAAAAGTCAAAAAGGAAGGTTTTGAGTGAGGAACAGAAGGGTTAAAATTAAGAGACCACTGCAAATTGAACATTTCTGTTCTTCACTCAAAACTTTCCTTTTCAACTTTTTTGGAAAGGAAAGAAAAATGTGCAGTGGTCTCTTAATTTTTTCCACAGCTATATGTACATTTCTCAGTTGCTGACAGGCAGAATAATGTCTAAGGCATGATTGTGCCATTACATTACGTTTTTCAGCGACTTCCTTATTAATCTTATTTTACTTATTTTCATTAACCATTTTAGTCCATTGGGGTAAATGTGTCATGTTTTCCCCTCTTTAAAGATTAATATAATTTAGTTCTGATGGAAATGACTCTACACATAATGGAAGTAATATCTCCACACGTGCTAATGATAATGATGGTTTTCATTTTTTGTAATCTCCATACATAAATTTATTCAAGTTTTTAGGAACGTATATTTTTTATACATTTTGTATCCTTTTGTAAAGTTGTGGACATGTTTTTATGTAAATATTGTATGCATTTTTTATGTCAATTTCTTGTCCCAAACTATTTTTACTAACACTTTATATTAACTTTCAAGCCATTACAAATTGTTGTAATGTTATTATGCATGTATATGAATTGCATTGCTTTTAATTAGAAATTAAATATTTATTAAATGACTATGCCATAGAATGCTTCAGTAGGCGCTTTTATCTATTGGCCGGCATCTTACATCTGCTTACATTTTATATTTTAGTGCCACCGGTGGAAAACAAACCTAGAACCTTTAAAAAGGACTGCAGCGTCTAAATGACATTTAATATTATATATTTTTTATTTGTTCTTAAGTGTATTCCCTTTTCCCTTAAACATGCTTTAGTCATGATTGCCTCCTTAGTCACTTATGGTTGCTCAAACCATTTGATTTGTCTGAAAGTCTGGCAGTACAATGACCTCCAGAAATTAGGTGTTTTCCAGTTCTAATGCAGTATGTGTAATTGTAAGTATTTGGTCAATAAATGAGAAAAAGGATGGTAAGGTAAACTTAAGCTGCTGATGGTTTGCACAATTAATAACATAAACTTGATAATTAATCATTCTTGAATACAATGGTGTCCTTTTTTTACTTATTTATGAGAAAGCACATAAATACAGTTCACTTTTAGTTAATAATGATAATAAAAATCTAACAAAGTCAAAGATCATTCATACAAAAAGGAGTTAAAAATGGAACCATTTTAATAACTAAGCATGTATTTACAGCAAGTGCTTGAGATGGATGGCTAAAAGTCAGTAACCCGCCTAAAGGAGCCAACAATGGCACAGGTGGCACACCATTCGCGGTATCTCCTGTACTCTCCGGGCCTCAGGAAGTACTGCCGGCCCCGGTAGTTTGGATACTCGTAGAAGATCCAGAAGCCATTCATGATATTACAGGAGTAGACGTGGCGGTGGTGGAAACGATCGGACACACAGGGGCAGTCGTCCATGAACTCCATCATGTGACCACTGAAGTCGGCCTTCTCATAGATCCGCATCCTATATGAACCACGGTACTGTGGGTCAAAAGTGAGAACAATCAAAATGCTGTACCAATGTGTGCCGTACTGAGAGTTAACAGACACGAAAATGGCAAGACAGCATTCACTATCAAAATCCATTTCATTGATACTTCCTACTATGATTTATTAAAGACATAATTGTAGAAAAATAGAATAATTATGTTCTTATTGTTGCTCTAGCGTTTTGTCTATATATTAATCGTCAGGTTTTTTTTGTTGCCTCAGAGGGACTTCCATGCCCCATCACAACTTACCATTGGAATCATACGGCATGATCGAATGCAGCTACTGAAGCCCATCCAACGCTGGTAGTCAGGGTACTCCCCCCTCCTCATGTAGTACTGGTGGCCCATGTAGTTGGGGCGCTCGTAAATCATAAAACAGCCGCTCTCCACCCTGATGGAGTTACAGCGACTGAAGTAGGAGTGCAGGTCTGTGCAGTCATTGCTGCACTCATAACTACGACCTTGGAAGTTCCTGTCCTCGTAAAAAGTAATCTGCAAATCAAGAAAATGCAATAGGTTTTGCCTTGAGCTGACATGAGGTTATATGATATGATATTGAACTCATTACAGAGCAGAGCCGAGGGTATAATGGTCTGCGTTTACAGTTCATTAGACAGCACAGGAAAAAAAAAAAGTCCTACCTTGCCCATGGTCTCCGTTGGAGAGATTCCACATGTTTTCAGAGCTTTTTATACTACCTCTTGACAAACAAAGTATTGTTATTCAAATGCTCTCATAGTTATAATTCAGGGTACAGGCACATGTTTACCTTTTTGTTGGAGCACAACATTGGGTAAGAAATATGGATTTGTATTTGGAAAAAAGGATAAATAATTACTGGTTTGGTGTTTTGACATGCATAGACAAAGGAAAAGACTAGTATGGTATCCACACGTCCAATGGACAATAGGTACAGAACAATATGGAACAGCCCTTTAGCATTAAAAATGTTGCGTAACACTAGAGGTAGCCATTCCCTCTCACCTCTCATTTGCATTTGCAACCCATTTTATGCAAATGAGAACAGTCTGAAAAATGACACCCTGTATGTAACACATAAACTATTTACAGTTCATGATGTGTGAATACTCAGTATGTCGTATATTACTTGTTGTACATTCATTGCAACTTCAACATGATTACCAACAAAATATTATTATAACTATATTATTACTAAACACCAACACCACTTTTAACGTTTGCATACCTCTCCTCTGTGTAGTTAGCACAAACAAAAAGTGAGTTTCAACCAATTGCTGCCATATTATTTTTCATTTCATAGTTATCATACCATGTAACTTACCATAGCCACCGCAAAGAACAGTCCAAAACCTTTTCCTTACTGGTCCTGCTTAGCTACACACTTCCCATGACCATCCTTGACTAATTGCAGCTTGCTTTTACACAGTAAACAAACAATTTGTTTGTGTCATTCCTTTATCCCCAGAAATGCCAATCACCTTTCTATTTCAGCATAAAAGTAAACAATGACATTGTTCTGGAAGGCTAAATGTAATTTCATGAACATTACACAGCTCTCTTGTCAATTGTAATTTGCTATGCTGTGTGAACTACATAAACAACAGATAAGTAATCCGTAAAGATTGATATTATGTTGTTTTCTTCAAAACAGACCATATTTAAAACGATCTATTTTTTTTGGCATCTCAAATTTACTACAGTTTGTCTACTACACACTTTAATCAGAGACATTAAATTTGACATTGCGATCAAATGATCAAAACACATTGAATTGTCCCTAAGGGTTCATTATTGTTCCATAGAAGGCCTGAAGGCACATCTGTGAGAAATTAAAAACCTGACTAATGCCTGGTAATGTGAAATGATACCTACAGATGGAATATGAAACATTTCCGGCGTTAGTGTTAACCTACTAGTTGGTTGAAAGCCATTGAACTAGGTGTAATCTAGTTGTAAAGTCACTCCAGCCTATTTTGACCCTAGGAAGGGTCCAGCTGTACCTCACAACTGTCAGAGACTAGAAGAGTGGATACTGGCCATGCTTTGTTGTTGGCTATAGTCAGTTCATGTGTCCACACAGAACTGCTGTACCATTCAGAGACTGGGTTCATGCACTGAAAAAAAGAAGCATGAAGCCTTGAAGGCTCACAGAACGTTAGGGGTTCCTGTTCGACATACATATCATGTGACAGAGTGCATGTCCCGTATTGAGCTTTTACATGAACGTTGTGGACGTTAGGAGGCGATGCTTTCCTTTTTCACCCACATTATAACTGACTTCTCAGTTGTTTAACAGAGTTTTCTTCATGTTGGGTTTAACTCAATTCCTGACAATATATGGAAGCAAGTACTGGTAGAATGTGAAGCATGGTGTTGTTTTTATTATTATAGTTATTGATAAGGCAGCCTCAAGATGTTTATCGCACACTGTGCACTCACTTGATAAGGACTAACTACCTTCAAGGAATATTACCTGTAGGAAGACTTACATTAGCCTCTTTGAAATATCTTTGGTTTTAGTATATAGATTATTTAACCCAGATTCTTGTTCCCTTTGATTATTTTCAATGTTTTGGTATTCTTTGTCATTATAACGTATGTATTTGATTGTTACTTATTTATATAGTTATATTATTTGGTAAGTAGCATTCATGGATAGTTGTATATGTCATAAGTATAATCAACCAATAAAATCAGAACCACCTCATATCAATCTGATTCTTATCTATTTACTACAGATACAGTATATGGGTATAATTTGTTCACCAGAACCTGCCACACCTGTTGTTTATTTGAGGTTTAAAAAGGCTTCAAATGTTTAAAAAGGATTTTCCCACACTTTTAATTGTACAAATAAAATAAAAATGTAATGTGATTATGGGACAGTTCCAGTTCCAGTTCCAGTTCCAGTAGGCCCAATGTGACTGAAACCACATACATCTCAGATTTGCAGGTGTGCTCATTACTAATGATGTTATTACTCAAATTAATACATTCTCCAGTCAGCACTATTGAAAGATATTTCTTTTAGGATCATAGCAGTGGGTGACCTAGGCCAGAACAGCCCGGAACGGTGTACTGGTATTTCTACCAGAGTTCCGGTTCCTTTTTTAGGCAAAAGAGCCGTCTGGGACATCGGGGATGGGCTACTTTAATGGAACAAACCTTATTAACACATACATTTTGATGAACGTAGTCTAATGTGCAAATTTGTCTGTTCCTGCTCTGATTTTATCCCAAGTCCAGTGCTGGATCATAGTATGGACACATTCAGCCACAATACATGTACAGCTGGCTAATCCCTTATGGGGCACCAAACAGGGAAAGAGCAGCTAATGCTTTGTCTGCTTGACAGACCACATCCCCCTAGGAAGAATTGGCTGAAATACAACAGAGCTAGCTGCAGCTATAGCTACATTATCTTGCCAACAGTGGAACAAAATCACTGATTTATCTCAAATGCTCTATCAAGCAATGCATTATGACTAATTGAAGTCAGCCAAGGAATTATTAGCAAATGTCTATAGCAATGAGGTCAAGCTCTGAGAAAATATCAATGGCCTTCTTAAAAAGAACTAGATTACATGAAACAGGAAAGGTTTATCATTATGAGTCAAAGTTTATTATGGACAGAATGACAGTTGATAATTAAAAAGGAGCTCTTGTCTAGTTGAATTCAGTGATCCTTCTGAGGGAACCAATCTTGGGACTCTGGCCTCCCCAGTCACTGAACCTCCTGTATTCGCCAGGCCTCACGTAGTACTGCTTGCCCTTGTAGTTTGGTTGGTCATACATCAGCCAGTGGCCATCCATCACGTTGCAGGAGTTGATGTCAGACATTCGGAAACGGTCCTGGACGTTGGGGCAGTCGTCGCTCAGCTCGTTCATCTGGCCTGCCAAGTCAGGACGATCGTACATTCTCATTCTGTACTGGCCACGGTGCTGGAAAGGGATAAAGTTGGTTATTACACAGTCACATAGTTATTATACATGAATTGCATGGTTATTGTATGCTCATATTTACTGCATTTGTATATTTCTTACATTTAATTAAATACAATTGTGCGTTAAGAGATTTTTGTAGCTGAAGTTTCAGTTGTAATTTATATTTAACAAATTGAATGGCTATATGTGATATGCCAGAAACATGTACATTGAACAACCTTTCATAATTAGGCAAAAACATAAATTATTAGTAAATACAGTTACAATATTCAACTACTGCCCTTCATTCTGGTTATGGCTGTACCGTTAAAAAGAATTACACCAGATATTTGATCATTCTTTGAAAAACAGTTTCCTTCAACCCACAGCACATCACGCTGGACCTGGATGTATAAAAGATTTGCTTGTTTTTTTAACCTCATCACTTACTATAGGGATCATGCGGCAGGACCTGATACAGTCATTGATCCCAATCATACGCTGGTTATCAGGGTACTCTCCCCTCCTCACAAAGTACTGGTTTCCCATGTAGTTGGGGCGTTCGTAGACCATGAAGCAGCCGCTCTCCACCCTGATGGAGTTGCAGCGGTTGAAGTAGGAGTGCAGGTCGGCACAGTCACTGCTGCACTCATGGGAACGACCCTGGAAGTTCCTGTCCTCGTAGAAGATGATCTGCAACCAAGCGTAACATCCCACAATGTCATCACCTTCAGACCCATAGGAACATTGCCATTATGAGATCTGTCTGATAAACAGGTCGGAATATTTTATTTATTTTTTGCAGAAACCGTGCGCGAGCAAATAATTATTTGTGAAATATTAGAAAATATGCCTGTAAATTGGTTTTGTTTTGATGCATACGGATCTGGATAGTGTTAAAAGCATAGCTTTCTTACCTTTCCCACAGTCATGTTGGCAATGGATGGGGATGACTGCTCAATGCTCAGTGTCCCTCAGTCCAGCACTGTCTTTTATAAAAAAAAACACACACACGGGGCAGCTGTGTGATTGCACAGCATAAAGTATTGTCATTCAAATATATCCCTCAGTCATAGTGATGATGTTTCAACGGTGGGGGCGGGTGAAAAAAAAATCTGTTTATGTATATATGTCTGTGCGTAACGAGTTATTGTTCGTTCCCCCATGTTCATCAAAATTCTCAGAAAACCCTACTGGATACCACCACACTGATACAGTACACTGTACAGCATCAGCAAAATCTAGACGCACCATATACTATCATGTACAGTAGTAGGCAGCCACAATACATGCGAAGAGCCAACCAGGCCATGAACTTAACCCAGAATAGGACGCTGTGTACTATTTGGAATGGATTAAGCTTAGTTTATGCTTCCTATTAAATGTTCATAGGATATACACATGATAGTGAGAGTAGCATATGTGTCATTCACTGTATCTAATAACTTTAGTCTGATGAACATGACCCACGCATAAATCTACCTCTATATACATGGTCTTACCGTTCCTCGATATTGAGCAGCCATTCGTGGACACCTTAGGTTTCTAAGTCACAGTTTATGAAGTCAGTGTGTTACAACTCAGTGTGTTAAGCTTAGGAACTGCACATAGCAATAAGCTAAGCAGCTAAAATCGGGTGCAACAGTTCTTGTGTATGGTCCCTGACATATACAGTATTTCAAGTAAGAGTCTATCAATACAAATATCAGAATAGGAAAATCTACAGCTTGCGGACATTCTAACTGTGTGATATGCCATCACATTTTGGTGGCAAATTTAATATTTATTGGAATATCAGAGTCCCATATTTTCATTTGTTTATTGTAGCATTGAGTCATCATTGGTCATGAACAGGCCCAGAGACGTGCTACTATTAGCAGACTATGGCTGATCAGATTATATTGTCATAACTGATGAGTATTGGTCCATCCAATATATTTTGACAATATTACATCCAAGTAAGTTCTACCCTTGATTCTTCTTCATTTTGTATACTTTGATGATGTTGATATTTGTTGAGGGATCTTCTCTGATTTCAATTTCATTTCCTGGATGCTTTAATGTTTGTGTTTTATTCCAAGAATATGAACGGTGGATTATTCATTTGTGTTGAGTAAGCGTGGGGCATACACAATCACCTGAGATGAAAATGATAGGAAGATGGCTTCATGAGTCTGTATTCATCGCTGAGGTCTGTGTCCTAGTTTATTGCTCAAAGTGTTATCATACCCTGTGATTAGCTGCTAGCAGCAAAGGAGATAGCCAAAGCATCCAATTAATTGAGGGGAGGGTATGTTTAGTAGTCCGTGATTCGTCGAATGGAACCCACTCTGGCACTTTTTCCGCCCCATTCGCTAAATCTCCTGTAATCCCCAGGCCTTAAAAGGTACATTCTTCCCCGGTAGTTAGGGTGCTCATAGAACAGCCAGTTTCCTGCTTTCACATTGCAAGAGAAAATGTTGTTGACTTGGAAACGATCCTGGACACTGGGACAGTCATCCACCAGATCCATTATCTGCCCGCCGTATTCTATTCTCTCAAAGAGACGCATGTTGTAGGATCCAGGCACCTGTCGATTGATTTGAGAAAGTGAAAAATAGTAATAATGGAATAGTCATGTAATCTTAGAACTTCCTCCGTTAATCGGAGGACATTTACAAATGTTTGAATGTAGTTACATGGACAATATAGTATTGAGAGGACTGGGACCAGGAATCAGCCGTGGCACTAACACACAAGCCCATTGTTTTCTACAAGGCCTCCACATCCGCCTAAAATCAAACTAAGTTAGACAGGAACTCTAGGCTAATAATGACCAATCAGTTAGATTTAATATAATGATTTTTGCTGACACATCTCAGCTAACTAAATGCACACAATCATCAAACAAAATAAACTAAATGTTGTAACACAGACCATGTTATTTCTAGCAAGCCTGTTTGATTTGGTCGTATAAAGTCTGTGTGAACTTTTTTCTACAATTTACAGTTTCAGTTGCAGTGAACTCACTTCACTTGTGCATAACATGGAGGCTTGTGTTGCAGATGATGCTGGCCAAAACAGGTGTTTTAATTGGGGTTTGCTGACTTCCACTGTGGTATTAAGCTCAATCAAAGCTGGGGTCATATTGAAAAAAACAAGTTTGTGGGCTAGACATTGTTTCATACCAAAGAGTTTGCTCCTTCATAAACTCAATATATAAATGTAGATTGGATGTTGTATATAGCGTTTACCTATATAAAAAAAATAAAAGTGATCAATAATATTTATCCACCCTTTTGCTGTTTGTTCACGGAGTCAAGTCATTCCTCTGAATTAGTTCAGTTTATTCCGGTCAGTCCGATATGGCATGAATGCAACCCAAAACATTCAACAATTTAGCAATGATCTTCGAGAAATATGTTTTACCAGAATTCAACACACAATATAATTTGCTTAATGTCTTTAAATCTAGTTTGCTTTGACGCTTGTCAATTAGAAAGCCAAGATCATGGATCTAAAAATGGAAATGGTGTCTACGTGGAAAGATTACATCCAACATTGTCACTTCACTCAAAACATTTGACAAAATATAAAAAAATGCTATTTCTGATGAGAAAAAACAAAACATCTTTGAAAGCTTCCTCCCCTTGCCACTATCAAAATGAGAATGGTAAAATGCTTATTTCTTAACTATTTTATAAACAATATATATTTAATTGCTTTAAGATATGAAGTGTTGGCATTGCAAAATGTGCTCCAGCCATTGCAAGGACACAGGATAAGCATTTAGGTCTACAGTAGCCAACAACTGCAACTTTTCTGGACATTACAATTACTCTATAAATACATGATACTTGAAGTGGGCAATATATAGCGATTTAAAGTTCTAGTTAATGGGTTTTGAGTTTGCACTTCCTCTGTTGAACCAAATGGATTAGACTAATATATTAGTTAGCGTACATAAATATGTAGGTAATTAATGAAACACAAATATTTATTCAGTAAATATGTCTAAAACACTTTCAGATTTAAGGGAAAAAAGAGAATATTTGTAAATGCACTTTCTACGAAGTAGAAAGGTAGAGTTTTAGATGAAAGAGCAGTAGGTCGGATTCAAACCCACACTGCAGCAGATCGCTGGACTGCCTCAATCCACTAATAGAATTTGGATTTGTAACATATCCTATCATTTTTGTGTGCTTAAGATCCCACAGTGGTTGGCCTCTGAATGCCCCAGTGGTAAAGTCACCACATTGCAATTAGTTGCGTCATTGTGAGACCGGGATTTGAATCCTGCTTGATGATTAGGCTAGGGGTCCCTTGAAAGGCAGTGCCATTAGGCAGCACTATCTAGGTTTTGAGGGGGTTAGTAATGTAATATAGTTGCCATTGTTCATTGTTCTCTAGCACCTCCTTGTGGTAGCTGGGGCGTCTGTGAGCTCAATCGAGGTATAAATGTGACTTAGTGTGTCCTTTTTGGCACACAAGGATTCCAGCCTAAACGTCCTGGTTGAGTGAGCAACATGATATCAACCAGAACGGCATTGGATGTGCTTCAGAAGACACATTTTTCAACATCAACTGTCACCAGTCCATTGGAATTAGCTGCCCTGAGACAGGGCTTCATCACAAATGAAATATTACAAAATTGGAGTGAAAAACGGGGTAAAAGAGTAGGTGTTGATTCAGGGGAACACAGATCCCAGGAATTAATTTGCAATATAGCATATATACTTAGCTTGGATTTTAAAATGAATAAATAGAAAAACTGTATGTTAGGTGAGAAGTATGGATTGGTCTGATGCCTGAAAAGAATGGAAATTCACATGAGCGCCACAGTTTGTAATCCACCACCATCTTTCAAAGGTTTTCCAGAACAAGGCATTGACCTACTACAGAGAAGCTATATTTATCTATTATTGTCTATAAACAATACATAGGCATGTTGCTTGGATTTAAACCTTCTTAAAACGCTTAATTCCTACTCTCCAGAAGGATAATTGAAGAGGGTCCTTCTATTAAAATAATCTTTCAATGGCCAATTGGCCAAAATTAACACCTGTGTGCTAAAAAAGCTCTCCTTTACAAACCTACGGGTTCATTTCTTCATTACATACAATTTTTATTTTTTCAGCGCCGACCGTCTTTACCACAAAAATAAAAATAAATCTAAAATTAATATAAACATAATGTAATCTACACAGTTTATCTTGCAAAGAATACTATAAGAATACTTTTAGGCAAATCAATACTTTTCTGTGCTTTTTCGCTCTAACAGCTAAAATATTTTTTTTATTAATTAATTACTGATGTATGTGAAGAATTTTATTATCTGCAGTTTTCAGTGAGGGTCTTAAATTGCATTACTTTATATGTTTTGGGGGGGGATTTTGCTATAGCTGTTTGCATTTTGGCTGGTGTTTTGGTTGATGTTGTTCTAGATTTTAGTCGCAGTATTTCTCCTGTCAGACAGAGAAAAATGTATCTATTGCTATTTTACCATAACTGGTACTATGGTGTTAGCAACATTAGCTAACTAGCTGTAACAGTAAGGGAAAAGCCCATTGCATGCTTTGCAAAGTAGCAGGGTGACAATTTAAAGAATGTTTGGAGTTACTCTAATTTCTTCTCCCAGTCCACCCATGTTTGAAAGTGAAAAAAACATATATTGCATATATTTTTTTGTTGTTAGTTTAGGAAATTTTTTTAATATGCATTCAAAAATTTGTGGCCACTAATTGTAAAAGCGGCACTGTCATCAAAACCACTCCCTGTCAAACTTGGAATTTTATGACAAACTGAGGCTGATGATAATGTAAACAGCATAAATGTTTAAAAAACAACAATTTGTAAAAGTCCAAGACTGCATCTTTAACTGGCAATAAACAAAATATTTGTTCATTGTTCATACACTTTTTTAAAAATACAAATTCATGAGCTTTAGTTTCTTACGGCAATTGCAGAAGCAGAGCTCACCAAGGGGATGATGTGACATGACTTGATGTTGTCACTGATGCCCATCCAATGATGGTAGTCAGAATACTCTCCTGGACACAGGTAGTACTGGTGGCCAGTGTAGTTTGGCTTCTCGTAGATCATAAAGCATCCACATGTCACCTTGATAGAGTTACAGCAGCTGAGTAGGCCGAGCATGTCTGTGCAGTCACCACTGCACTCAAAATGACGGCCGCCATAGTCCTTGTCTTCATAGAAGATTATCTAGGCGTGAAGTTGATACCTCGTCATTAATATCGATAAAGACAAGACATCGAATATGTGAATAATTGTTCAAGGATAAGCTTCATCGCTTTATAGGTGGCACAATAATGGCAGAACATGAAATTACCACAACTTAAAGGAGGGCGATGCTTGGCATTGGTGTTGCCTTTAAGCCCCACCTTCACTAAGCAACTGTGTTCCGTCATATCTGTTTTAAAGGCTTACCTTCCCCATGACAGCTGGGCTGTTGTACCTTGTCAGTGTGGCAGGACCAGCTCTTTGAAGACTCCACCTGTCACATATATAATGAACGTGGATTCCAGACTCTGCACGTGCTATTCATATTGTAATACCAGGAATCCTTTCAACTTAGTCCTTCTGTGATCCTGAAGAGGTCAAAGGGCAGGAGGACATTTTGGGAACACAGTGGCATTTGCCTTTGATCAGGAGATCACGGAACTTGTGTTTTTGTATTCATCAATTGGTTTGCTAATGGGAGAACCTGGGGTGGTTATTGATATGTCATTCTTTGTAATATATAAATGTCTCCATTAAATAAGCTATTCAAAGTTTTTTCTGATATTCATTATTTTTCCACAGTTTCTCTTCTCATCCAGTACAGATAATCTTAAACTTAAGTAGATCCAGGGCATGGAAATGTCTTTTTCAACATATTTTGCATGACCAAAAGGTTCTTTATTGAATAATAAATCAAGTGTATTTATTGATTAATAACTACCCCATACAGCTTAATATTATAAAACAAACCAAAAGTATAATAAAATTTGGTCATTTTTTTCATTTACACCTTTTCTTTCTCTTTTAATTTAGATTAACTCTAACATTCTTTCCAATATTTCCACTCTGCTTTAAGTATGAGTGGTTTGAATTTATTTAATAGGGATGGGGTATGGGGTAACACACCATCTTTTTCAGAATATTTTGAATATATGTATTGCACTTGTAGAGTCAATATAGTTAATCTAGTATTATGGTTTTTGTTTGTAATACGTACTTTATTAGCTGTACCTGGTATTATTTTGCCACCCACTGTATAAAACTAGGACTACAGCTGGGAGATCTTAGATCACATGTAGTTTAAAACACACCCCAAATAGTATGTCTATTTAGCTTGACAATTAATATAAAATCTATTATTTCATTTTTTGTTAATTATTAAGTTAAATAGTTCAATAGAGTAAAATATTACATTTAACACAAAAAATGATAGTGGAATTGAAATAGAAGTGTGACAGGTAGGTGGTAGGTTTATAAAGGAATCCCTAAAAAAACTGATTTGTGATTAATATATTATTTGAAAAAAAATTCAAATATTTGACTTGTTATATGGGCTGTTTATCATAAAATTCATACATTCATACATTGCTCTGTGCAATGTTTTGGTTCAGTTAAGTTATTTATAAGAAAATGTTGTAATATTTACTATTTTCCAGAAGAAACTGAACGCATCTCATTCTTATTTACCACGAAATGGGACATATAGTATAAGCATACACACAAATTATGATGTTATCTGTAGATAAGTATTTCTGCTCTGTAGGCTACCCATACCTACACCACTGCCCTCTAGTGGTGGCCCACAAGGTTTAGATGACATTTTCTGTATCATGTTACTAGTTCTGAAAGCATATGTGTAGCAGCCACATATACCTAACATTAAGGAAGATACACTTTTCAACAGGAATTTTATAAATAACCTTACTGTATAATTTGTTTAGATATTGGCTTTAGACCAATTTATTACTGTTTATATTTGGCTAATATAATAAGAGCATGAAAGATTTAGTAGAATATATTAGAGATTACACTTGGACCCTTGTTTGATCAATGCAAAAAACTGCGAAAGCTTTATTGATCCCTCTAAGCAGAGCGAGGATGTCTGGCAGCGCGGTGCCCCCTCTGCCTCTAACATCCCCGCTGGAGATCAGGCTCGCAATCCTGAAAGAGCAAATACTTGAGCACTGACAGCATTTTATTAATTGCGTGAAACAAGGCATAAAGTAGACTTTTCCCAAGGTCCCTCCTGTCCTTAAAGGTCCATGATGCGCCTGATGGAGCCGACCTTGGAGCTCATGGATCCCCAGTCGCTGTATCGACGATACTCGCCGGGCCTCAGGTAGTAGTGGCGTCCTCTGTAGTTGGCCTGGTCATACATCAGCCAGTGACCATCTATCACGTTGCAGGAGTTGAAGATGGACATACGGAAGCGGTCCATGCAGTTGGGACAGTCATTATCCAGATTCATCACTTGGCCTCCCATGTCAGAGTTTTCATACAGCCTCATCTGGAAGTTACTGCGGTGCTGGAGGACAAAGAAATGGAAGTAGGATCATAATCCATAATAATTGTTTTTCTACTTAGTTTTTTTCTTAATTGTAAACCAGCTATTTTAAAAAGCCTATTGAAGATGTCTATTGAAGAAGCCTATTAAAGGAAAGTCTCTTTTTTGGGAGCATCATATATAGTGATGTTAACTTGGGTCTAATTACACATCCATAAATGCTGTAAATGTGGATTGACCACAAACCACTTAAAAAATAAAATATGAATAATTAATAAAATAAATAAAAGAACTGAATAATAACAAAAACAAATGTTAATGACCTATGTAAAAAAAAAGTGTGTTTGTCTCATACAATAATTTGAACTCTTAATATTTTTCCACCTTCATCAGCCAATCCACTAGGGGGTAGCAACAAACTACCACTGATACCATTGATCTTACTGTTTCAATAAATACATTATGCAACTGAGGGTCATTGATATTGTCTGTCAATATCCTTTTAATCCACCCCGCATATAGCTCCAGGGCTGTTTTTTTTTCCAAAAGTTATCTATTTGGATTTCACTATTAAGAAAGGATTAAATGCAGTAAATTGAAATAGAATGAGAGTCCCAATTCAAGCCACTGATTTATCTCTTCTGATAATTCTATTTCTATGCACATTTCAAGCTAATAGGCAAAATCTAGATGGATTTTGAAAAAACATTGATTTATGATTGTATATACATGATCATTCAAAAGTTTGGGGTCATTTAGAAATGTCATTGTTTTCCATGAAAACATGCATGAAATTAGTTTGAGTAGGAATTATAGCAAAATGAATAGGAAATATAGTCATTGACAAGGTTAGAAATAATTATTTTTAACTGAAATAATAATTGTGTCCTTCAAAGTTTGCTTTTGTCAAAGAATCCTCCATTTGCAGCAATTACAGCCTTGCAGACCTTTGGCATTCTGGTTGTCAATTTGTTGAGGGAATCTGAAGAGATTTCACCCTGTGCTTCCTGAAGCACCTCCCACAAGTTGGATTGACTTGATGGGCACTTCTTACGTACCATACAGTCAAGCCGCTCCCACAACAGCTCAATAGGGATCCAGTGACTGTGCTGGCCACTTCATTATAGACAGAATACCACCTGACTACTTCTATAAATAGTTCTTGCATAGTTTGGAGCTGTGCTTTGGGTTATTGTTCTGTTGTATGATGAAATTGGCTCCAATCGTGCGCCGTCCACAGGATATGACATGGCATTGCAAAATGGAGTGATAGCCTTCCTTCTGCAAGATCCCTTTTCCCCTGTGCAAATCCCCCACTTTACCACCACCAAAATATCCACAGACCATCACTTTGCCTCCACCATGCTTAACAGATGGCATCAAGCACTCTTCCAGCACCTTTTTCTTTTAGGCTGCATCTCACAAATGTTCTTCTTTGTGATCCGAACACTTCAAACAAAGATTTGTCTTCCAAGAGTCGCGTCTTAACTGTTGACATTGAGACTGGTGTTTTGTAGGTATTATTTAATGAAGCTGCCAGTTGAGGGGTCTGTTTTTCAAACTCCAATGTATCAACACTCCAATGTATTTGTCCTCTTGCTCATTTGTGCACCGCGGCCTCCCACTCCTCTTTCTATTCTGGTTTGAGCCAGTTTGAGCTGTTCTGTGAAGGGAGTAGTGCACAGAGTTCTGCGAGATCTTCAGTTTCTTTTGTAATTTCATGCATGACACAGCCTTCATTTCTCAGAACAAGAACAGACTGATGAGTTTCAGAAGAAAGTTATTTTTGGCCATTTTGAGCCTGTAATCAAACTCACAATTACTGATGCTTCAGATACTCAACTAGTCTAAACTAGTTTTATTGCTTCTTCAGCACAACAGTTTTCAGCTGTACTAACATAATTGCAAAAGGGTTTTCTAATGATCAATTAGCCTTTTAAAATGATAAACTTGGATTAGCAAACACAACGTGCCATTGGAACACGGACTGATGGTTGCTGATAATGGGCCTCTGTAGATAATTGTAAGGTCTGTCTCTAACACTCAACCACAACTTTGCCACCAGGCTGGAGAACACACCCCATTCACACAATCCCTTGAACGCACCCCTCACAGCAGATCATCTGAATACTAATCATCTAAATGCCACTCACCTGTGCTCTCCCTCTTCCCCAGGCAGCCACTATATAGCCTGGTCATGCACACCCTGTCCTTGTAAGGTACTGTTTGTGAGATTGCAACTCCACTAAGCCAGTTTGTTCAGTGGTTTCCTTTGTCTTAGAAAGTGTGAAAGTCCATTTTGGTATCCCGACCCGTGCCTGCCTTTCTGACCACCTCTCTGGGTTATCCCACTTGGTACTTCTGCCTCATCTACTGTGATACCTGGTTACCGACCTTCTGCCTGCCTTTCGACTCAGTGCCAGTCTGTCCCCTGATTTATCGATGTAACTTCCAAATAAACACCCTGCACTTGGATCCAGCCATCCTCCTCTGTGTGCATTCATTACAATATTCCATTAAAAATGTTCCAGCTAAAAAAGCAATTTACAACATTAACAATGTCTACACTGTATTTCTGATCACTTTGACGTTATTAGCTTTTCATTCAAAAACAAGGATATTTCTAAGTGACTCCACACTTAAAATCATGATATAGTAAATATTTGTGTTTGAGAAATATAATCAGCATGCCCATAGTTCTTAGAATAACCTTTGGAAGATCTCTTACAATGGGAATCATGCGGCAGGACTTCACACTGTAGTTCATTCCCAACATGCTCATGGAGTCACAGTATTCTCCCTTCCTCAGGAAGTGCTGGTGTCCCATGAAGTTGGGGCGGTCGTAGATCACGAACATACCGCTCTCCACCCGGATGGACTGGCATTGGTTGAACACGGACTGTAGATCGGCACAGTCACTCGTGCACTCATGGTGACGGCCACCGAAGTTCTTGTCCTCATAGAAAATTATCTGATGGAAAAACAGCATTAGTTTAAAAGCAGCAAAAGAATCTAGAGAAAAGTAACAGAGTGAAATAGACGGCCTTGGTCAACAAACATACTGTACAGTAAAATCACTGTGGTTTAGTGTACATACAACGCGTTTGTATGTGTTTCGGTCTATTTTGTTTTGTGTAAATGTAAAATGGCCAAAAATGCTAACCTTGCCCATCATATTTGTGGCTGGTTGATGATGTTCTGCTTGCCATGTGGTCGGCTAATGAGATTGGCGCGTCATTATATACATACCCCTGGGAAATTTACCACTTCATGTGTTGTTATTTAAATCAGTAATGACAGCTTGTCAGCACAAACACTACATACAAGAGTCTTGCTTCTTTTGTTTTCATGTTCAACCATGGTGTTCACGTCCTGGCTTCCAGCAAAAACCATACACAGTGTTGACAGACAGGTACTGGAAAGGACCCATATGAAAAACATGTGCAACATATGGATATTCAAATATATTTATATATTTAATATTTATTCATATATATTTATATATATTTATCAAACATTTAAAAAAGTTCATAAATTTAATTTCCATGTGCAGAAAATATTTGTACACCACAGCTTCAAAAGATGGCGTTTCCCTCTTTGGCAGAAATAACTTATAATATTTGCACACTCTTAGTTACAGAACTTAACTCATATTTAAGTGTTTTCTTGCAAGCATGGCCTGTTCAAGTCCCCCAGCATTTCTAAAGATTTAAGATCTGAACTTTGGCTCGACCATTCCATAACCATACATTTGTCTTTTTTGTGTCATTCTGTTGTAGATTTGCAGGTGTTTTGGATCATTGTGCTGTTGTTAATTTATTTTCACAAGATGACATTCTTTTGTTACAGATGGTCTCACATTCTCCTCAAGAATTTCCTGGTACAATTTGAAATTGATAGTTCAGTCTATGTTGGCTAGCAGACCAGGCCTAAAAGTAGCAAAGCAGCATAAAGATCACTCCACCATGTTTTATGGTCAGTTTAGGGTTCTTCTGTTCAAATGTGTAGTTGTTTTCCCCAAACATGACAACCAGCATTGCAGAAAAACAACTCCACCTGTTCACTTCCATGCAGAGCATTGTTCAAGTAGTCATGTCATTTACTGAGGTGTTGTTGTCAGGGGGAACCTTTGGTTGTTCATTCTTTTATATTTTTTAGTGCAAATACCTCCTATGTACTGTTTGTGGGTCAGTTTGTAGTGTGATTCATTGGTTCTCAGATGATTACCTGGTTAAATAAGAGTGAAATAAAGTAATAAAAATAGAAGAAACAACACTATTCCTGCTTTCCAAATAACTAATATAATTATTTATTACTGACAAACAGTCAATGGTTTATTGTACAGTCAACTGTGTAGTGTTGTCAGTGACTTTGCCAAACATTTTTTTTCCATTGTCTAAGCTACAACCAAACACAGATTAAACCACTACTTTTATGTAAGACCCTAAAGGTTTGATACATTTACTATTGACATTGGCTGCTTGAAGCTTAAAGCCCAGTAGTAACAGGCCTATAACAAGAATCACCATTTTCACTCACATTGTAACACAGGAATGAATAACACAGGAATACTCCTGTAACACCCATTCAATGACAGTGCAATAATTCTGAAGAGCACTTCATTTAATCCTGTAAAGATTCTTTAGATTCTTCACAATGCTCTGTTTGCTCCTTCAAAGACGCCCCGCTGTCCTGTGTAGAGGACAGAACACAACAACATTCAATGGACAACTTTATAACAAGGTTAAATTATTTGTTGAAATTGGCAAATTCTCTACTGTTCTACAAGTAAATACTTCTCAGAGCCAAAAACGTAACCCTTTGTGGGCCGAAATGGTATGTGAGGATAGATGCTTCCTTCACCAATGATTTATACAGCTCCAGAAAAAATTAAGAGAGCACTGCAAGTTGAAAAGGAAAGTTATGAGTGAGGAACAGAAGCGTTCAATTTGCAGTGGTCTCTTAATTTTAATCCTTCTGTTCCTCACTCAAAACCTTCCTTTTCAACTTTTTTGGAAAGGAAAGAAAAAGGTGCAGTGGTCTCTTAATTTTTTCCGGAGCTGTATAAACAGTGACTACACTGCTGCGGCTAATTGCCACTCACACTGAGGAACGAGTTAGACGTCGATGATGTGGAGGACCGCGCAGAGGCTTTGCGTCCAGCAGAGGCAGCACTTGCTTTAGCCTGAACATAGAGCCACCTCTTCAACTTCTGGGCTGAAGGGAAACAATTAAGTGAGGTCAAGAATCAACACAGGTCACGGTTCTTTCAGAACTTGTCTTATAGCGTTCTGTAAACACTGATTAGGAAGGTATGGCCACAGTTAGAAAAGTAAGCAACATCCCAGTTAAAATGACAGTTTCAAAAAGAGTAATTTCTGTTAACCGTAAGGTTCTGTTCTGTTTGGATTTGGTTTGTGAATGTAGCCTGTTGTGTTTGGTTTTTGCCTTTTTTTTCTTGTATGCAGCCTGTCCTTGTCCTCATTGTTTACACCTGTGCCTTGTTTGCTCCCTCGTTGTGTCCCTATTTAAGTTCCTCCTGCCCCAGTGTTTCTGGTTGGACATTGAATGTCAGTTTCGTCAGTTTCGTCTATGTGTGTTCCCGTTGCCTTGTTAGCTGCTACCTGTTTCTGCCTTTTGGAGCCTCTTGTGTTTTTCTACATGAGTTTATTAAAGTTACTTTTATTTTTGGAAACCTCTGCGCGTGTGTCCTGATTCCCAGCCAACTCATGGCATTAACTCATATAAAAAAGTTGTTGTCTTGTCCTGTACTTGTATTTAATTGTAATTGTCTGCTCACATTCATATTTTATACAAGTGGTTTACACTCACACGTTCAGCTTTTGATTTTAAGAAGACACCACTCCTACACTGCTTTTTAACATAAAATGTTTGAGGAAGAAAAAATCTTTACTAAATTTGGACTTAAAATTCAATTACTTTTCATTGGAATCTGAAAAAATTGGACAGTAACTTTAACAAATGCTAATGAATGAAACACAGACACACATACACATACATACAATGCTTCCTGGAGTGGTCAACGGCCTTGAACGAGCTCAGCATAGCAAATGGGTGGTAGGACAAGCTGAATGGGTGAACGATGGCACTCTGTGGGAATGGACAGAAAGTGAATGAAAAGAAAATATCCAATAACCAATTCAAGTTTTATACATAAATGCCTGGAAACATAATACAGAGTAATTACAGTATCTAACAGACTGCCATCAGTCCCTTCAGACAGTGGTTCGTCCTGTCAGTTGGATTATATTAAACTAACACTGGGGAGTAGAGAGAAATTTGCTGAATACGAAAATCCATGTACCTTAGAATGCTGGGTGTGTGCGGCAGATGGTTTTGTGCTGTAGAGGGCTAGAATGTCTTCTACGGGCAAGCTATTCTGGAGCAGAGGTTAGGGGAATATAGTTATATAACACACGCACAGACAAGATATATGGTCAACCCAGGGGAAATGTCATGGACTAGGTCAGTTACTTAAGGTTTTCACTCAGTTCGCTCTTCCATCACTGGGACAGATCTACTGTGTGGTAAAGGAGCACGGTGAGCATGTTGGCCATATTAATTAAAGAATAATTTATAAACTGTTGAGGGGACACATAACTAATCCAAAGTGTGGCATGATTAGGCATGACACGCCTGTATCCAGCTATTTCAGTATGCATTCACACGTTCAAAATAGCTTTTAATACGCTACATCACTGCAGCACAGACTAGATTCATCAACTGCTGTATTTGCGGTCAGAGTAACAAGTAACGTAAGAAATGTTATAGTTTAGATAGTTAGGGTTGTTTATATTTTATAGTTATTTTACTGAAGAGAAGCAAAGTATTTTGAGTATGTGACCAAAGTGAAGTGAAAGGCCACTCTGCATGTCAGGTATTTTGCCCAGTGGCCTAAACTCAGATAAGATCTGGGCATCCTCTACCCAGAATATCTCAGTTCCTTTACCACTGTTGCTTTAGCAACCCCAATATATTTAATGTGAAGGAATGTTGGTATGAGTTAAAAGCATGCCTCAAAAAGGACTCTACTAATTGGATAATGAAACAGTGTCATATAGCATACACTATTATAAATCAATCACATGCTGTCATCAAACGCTCTTATTCGCTGGGCCTTTACAGTCAGCATACTGTTTGTTAGTATAAAAAATATCTGAAAAATGTGTTGTGGTCTATTTTTAGGATTTTATAAGAAGAGCATTAGGCATACAGCAGAGACACTTTAGCATAGTAGAAAACTAATTGTGAATGGGAACAGCTGGAAGAGAGAGGCTATAAAGGTGTGTAGCTAAATTATGAAGCTAAATATATTATTAGATATTAGTCTTGGAAACACAGAATTAAAACGTCACACTTTCTTTAGGAGATCAGCTAGATATTGATATTAGGACATTTGTTTGTAAAATATTAATACTGTAAATTTTTTCATATCGAACTGCAAGGAAGAAAAGTAAACATTTAATCAAAGTCATTTAGCAGACAGATTGGGAAATAACTGCCGTCTGCAGTTCCTGGGCATGCAAATCACCGCTGACTGTACCCAGGCTACTCACAAGGATCATCCCCGCAAAGGAAGACAGGATCATAGCTTCTCTCTCCAAGTGGCTGGGATACCGGGCCTTACGTCCTGGGTTTCCGTCTCCGCGTCTCCGCGGAAAAACAGGCAATCAATCCACTCATCACATTTTACTTACACAATGCTCTTTACAGTTGCAACAAAATACTTTAGCGCATCCTAACTGTTAAGGAGTTTTAAAAGACTGAATTGGACCCCACCTTGTGCTGTCTGCAAAAAGAATAAGTCTTTAGGTGTGAGGTTACTCAACACCGTCATGGCACATTTCCCCACACAGTGTGTAATAGGAAAGGTGTTAGGGATGATCAATGTACTTACATAATATCTGTGTCCATCACATTATGCCCCTCCTCTTTCTCCAGCCACCAAAGGGCAACACTTATGGCCAAGTCATAATGGGCCTGGACGAACAGACAGTACAGTCATTGGGAAAATAAAAAATCATGAAAGGACATTCAATGACCAGTTCCACTGAGTAAAGAAAATCCTGCTTTAAAATATCTTAGTTTCACAGTAAGTGAAACCACTGTTCTTTGCGATGGGATACACTCCAGAAAGAGCGGAGGGGAGGTTCTTACCAGGTCATCCAGCATGGTAGTGGACCCCTTGCCTTGGGGGTCAAAGCCATTCTCTCTGAGTTTCTGACCAATGTAGTCACCCCTGTTCAAAACAACAATAACATTTTCTCTTCCCACAGTACCTCACTGGTTCATTGTTTTGTTATTCATAAAAAGTAACTCACAGAAGGGCACTTATGTTTCTTCTCAGTCGCCTTGTCTCCATTGCTCTGAAGTAAAACTACTCAAGAAGGATCAGTAGGTAGCCTACACAAAGTCAGCTTGAAAATTTAATGTGAAAGAAAATAGAAAACGTTAAAAGTGGTCCCCAATTTCAGTCCACGGTACAAAAAAGTGGAATTTACATTATAAAGGATGAAGATATTGAGAAGTCAACTGTTGATGATAACCAGTATGATAACCTGACTACCTTTCCTCTCGACAGGAATTGCTTACCTCAAAATCAACTGGTTGGTTATCAACTTTTATGTTCTGATTGGTTAATAACAATCTAATCATTGATAACTTAGCATTGTACAGCGCCCTTATTTCTAAGGTTCAAACGAACAACTTTTAGTATGTCAGATTCATACTGAATGTAAAGTATGGCGCAATCAAAATTAAGGATTGGTCATCAAGCTATTAGGAAAGTACATGCCTGTTTGTGATAACAACTATTGACCTCAACTGGGGATATTCACTACAGTGAAAATAGTGCTAACTACAGGGCAGTCTTAAACCTGACACCTCTCTGGCTCTACAGCAAGTGAAATCACAAGTTATTAAACTCCCATAACTTGCAGAACATGAACAACAGAACATTTGCAAACCAACCTTTTTACTAAAACAGTCAATCATACTATCATCCTACTGCATAGCAAAGGTGAGGCAAATATGGGCTTATATATCTCTGGACAACGCTTTGGCCTCACCAATGTTTCCCACAAACGATCACCAAAATAAGCTGTTCACTAAAACAGGCGGACAGTGCCAGAAAGAATGGGCGCATAAAAATCAAAATTACTTGACAAAACTACATTTAAGGAATAGATTCTATCCTAAATCAATATAATCATGGTGTAAACAAATCTGCACTCACCACACAATAAAGGATTTCCGGCAAGGATTATGCCCCAAAACAGCAGCACTACACCAAACAGCCACGAAGCACAAGATCACAAAAGCCCTTTATTCAGATTAACTCCGTAAATGGAACACACTGGGTAGCACTTTCAGGAGACTTCTGCTTGAAGCAAGGTGGTTTTCAGGAGAGCTAGAGTGGAGCCAACAACCACAGAGCTCTCAGGTGAACAGCCTGAATAATTCAAACACAGCCTCCAGTCAATCACACTTACAATACAAGTCCAGATTATCTTGGAAACATAAGGACAGATGCATTGGGCAGCACTTAACCGTAACGTGATACAGCCCTACATTAACAGGTTGGTTCAGTCTGTCACCTAAGGATATATTGCATACAATAGGTAATTCATTGCATACAATAGAAAGTCATTCAAATGTACTTGTGCAACTATACTGACACGGAAGTAGTTATTCCTGCAAGGCTTTAATAACAATTGAAAATAAAAACACTTTATTAATAACAATTTTAAAACATGGGGAAACATAAGTATTGAACAAATCCTTAAGAATGAATTAAATCAAACACAACATAGACATTTAAAGCACATTTTGACTCTTCAAATGGTCATGTTTGTGTCTGGTGTTCTGCCGTTTCTTCTTCATCTTATCTTTGTAAATGGGAGAACTCAGGAACCTGGTGTCTGAGAACTTATCTCCACGTCTCATTTTACTGTAAAAAATTCAGACAATTCAATAATTAAGTGACTGATTATCACATAACTTTGATTTGTGAGATGAGATGGTGAGTCCCTGCATGTTTAGAGCAACCCTCACCAGTTGATGGGTGGCTCTTTGTAGCTTACAGTGGCCCCCCTTCGCCTGGTTCGTCCAGTGTCTTCATTATCAGTCCAGTTGGTGTTGGTCAGTGGCTTAAGGGCTGTATCTGCTACCATGGGTAAAACATCCAATTATAAACAATTACTAAC